>OV656873.1:100104130-100231415 GCA_927399465.1 Sarcophaga caerulescens | reverse complement strand
TTAAATTAAAGATATTCAAATAGTTTAACTAATAAAATAAAAATATTTCACTAGATCTGCCAAATTGTTAAAAAAAATGTAAAATAAAGGCCTGGAAAAATAATAGGGACACTTAAGTTTTTCAATATGTTCTTATATTTTTAATTATTTTTCCATAAATATTACAAGGTATATACACTAAATTAAAGGTATTCAAATAGTTTAACTAATAAAATAAAAATATTTCACTAGATCTGCCAAATTGTTAAAAAAAAATGTAAAATAAAGGCCTGGAAAAATAATAGGGACACTTAAGTTTTTCAATATGTTCTTATATTTTTAATTATTTTTCCATAAATATTACAAGGTATATACATTAAATTAAAGGTATTCAAATAGTTTAACTAATAAAATAAAAATATTTCACTAGATCTGCCAAATTGTTAAAAAAAAATGTAAAATAAAGGCCTGGTAAAATAATAGGGACAATTAAGTTTTTCAATATATTCTTATATTTTTAATTATTTTTCCATAAATATTACAAGGTATATACATTAAATTAAAGGTATTCAAATAGTTTAACTAATAAAATAAAAATATTTGACTAGCTCTGCAAAATTCTTAAAAAAAAATGTAAAATAAAGGCCTGGAAAAATAATAGGGACACTTAAGTTTTTCAATATATTCTTATATTTTTAATTATTTTTCCATAAATATTACAAGGTATATACATTAAATTAAAGGTATTCAAATAGTTTAACTAATAAAATAAAAATATTTGACTAGCTCTGCCAAATTCTTAAAAAAAAATTAAAATAAAGGCCTGGAAAAATAATAGGGACACTTAAGTTTTTCAATATGTTCTTATATTTTTAATTATTTTTCCATAAATATTACAAGGTATATACACTAAATTAAAGGTATTCAAATAGTTTAACTAATAAAATAAAAATATTTCACTAGATCTGCCAAATTGTTAAAAAAAAATGTAAAATAAAGGCCTGGAAAAATAATAGGGACACTTAAGTTTTTCAATATGTTCTTATATTTTTAATTATTTTTCCATAAATATTACAAGGTATATACATTAAATTAAAGGTATTCAAATAGTTTAACTAATAAAATAAAAATATTTCACTAGATCTGCCAAATTGTTAAAAAAAAATGTAAAATAAAGGCCTGGTAAAATAATAGGGACAATTAAGTTTTTCAATATATTCTTATATTTTTAATTATTTTTCCATAAATATTACAAGGTATATACATTAAATTAAAGGTATTCAAATAGTTTAAATAATAAAATAAAAATATTTCACTAGATCTGCCAAATTCTTAAAAAAAAATGTAAAATAAAGGCCTGGAAAAATAATAGGGACACTTAAGTTTTTCAATATATTCTTATATTTATAATTATTTTTCCATAAATATTACAAGGTATATACACTAAATTAAAGGTATTCAAATAGTTTAACTAATAAAATAAAAATATTTCACTAGATCTGCCAAATTGTTAAAAAAAAATGTAAAATAAAGGCCTGGAAAAATAATAGGGACACTTAAGTTTTTCAATATATTCTTATATTTTTAATTATTTTTCCATAAATATTACAAGGTATATACATTAAATTAAAGGTATTCAAATAGTTTAACTAATAAAATAAAAATATTTCACTAGATCTGCCAAATTGTTAAAAAAAATGTAAAATAAAGGCCTGGAAAAATAATAGGGACACTTAAGTTTTTCAATATGTTCTTATATTTTTAATTATTTTTCCATAAATATTACAAGGTATATACATTAAATTAAAGGTATTCAAATAGTTTAACTAATAAAATAAAAATATTTGACTAGCTCTGCCAAATTCTTAAAAAAAAATTAAAATAAAGGCCTGGAAAAATAATAGGGACACTTAAGTTTTTCAATATGTTCTTATATTTTTAATTATTTTTCCATAAATATTACAAGGTATATACATTAAATTAAAGGTATTCAAATAGTTTATCTAATAAAATAAAATATTTGACTAGCTCTGCCAAATTCTTAAAAAAAAATTAAAATAAAGGCCTGGAAAAATAATAGGGACACTTAAGTTTTTCAATATGTTCTTATATTTTTAATTATTTTTCCATAAATATTACAAGGTATATACACTAAATTAAAGGTATTCAAATAGTTTAACTAATAAAATAAAAATATTTCACTAGATCTGCCAAATTGTTAAAAAAAAATGTAAAATAAAGGCCTGGAAAAATAATAGGGACACTTAAGTTTTTCAATATATTCTTATATTTTTAATTATTTTTCCATAAATATTACAAGGTATATACATTAAATTAAAGGTATTCAAATAGTTTAACTAATAAAATAAAAATATTTGACTAGCTCTGCCAAATTCTTAAAAAAAAAATTAAAATAAAGGCCTGGAAAAATAATAGGGACACTTAAGTTTTTCAATATGTTCTTATATTTTTAATTATTTTTCCATAAATATTACAAGGTATATACACTAAATTAAAGGTATTCAAATAGTTTAACTAATAAAATAAAAATATTTCACTAGATCTGCCAAATTGTTAAAAAAAAATGTAAAATAAAGGCCTGGAAAAATAATAGGGACACTTAAGTTTTTCAATATGTTCTTATATTTTTAATTATTTTTCCATAAATATTACAAGGTATATACACTAAATTAAAGGTATTCAAATAGTTTAACTAATAAAATAAAAATATTTCACTAGATCTGCCAAATTCTTAAAAAAATGTAAAATAAAGGCCTGGAAAAATAATAGGGACACTTAAGTTTTTCAATATATTCTTATATTTTTAATTATTTTTCCATAAATATTACAAGGTATATACATTAAATTAAAGGTATTCAAATAGTTTAAATAATAAAATAAAAATATTTCACTAGATCTGCCAAATTCTTAAAAAAATGTAAAATAAAGGCCTGGAAAAATAATAGGGACACTTAAGTTTTTCAATATATTCTTATATTTTTAATTATTTTTCCATAAATATTACAAGGTATATACATTAAATTAAAGGTATTCAAATAGTTTAACTAATAAAATAAAAATATTTGACTAGCTCTGCCAAATTCTTAAAAAAAAATTAAAATAAAGGCCTGGAAAAATAATAGGGACACTTAAGTTTTTCAATATGTTCTTATATTTTTAATTATTTTTCCATAAATATTACAATGTATATACATTAAATTAAATGTAATCAAATAGTTTAAATAATATAAAATAAAAATATTTGACTAGCTCTGCCTAATTCTTAAAAAAATATTAAAATAAAGGCCTGGAAAAATAATAGGGACACTTAAGTAGTTCAATATGTTCTTATATTTTTAATTATTTTTCCATAAATATTACAAGGTATATACATTAAATTAAATATAATCAAATAGTTTAACTAATAAAATAAAAATATTTGACTAGCTTTGCCAAATTCTTAAAAAAAATGTAAAATAATGGCCTGGTAAAATAATAGGGACAATTAAGTTTTTCAATATATTCTTATATTTTTAATTATTTTTCCATAAATATTACAAGGTATATACATTAAATTAAAGGTATTCAAATAGTTTAAATAATAAAATAAAGATATTTCACTAGATCTGCCAAATTCTTAAAAAAAATGTAAAATAAAGGCCTGGAAAAATAATAGGGACACTTAAGTTTTTCAATATATTCTTATATTTTTAATTATTTTTCCATAAATATTACAAGGTATATACATTAAATTAAAGGTATTCAAATAGTTTAACTAATAAAATAAAAATATTTCACTAGCTCTGCCAAATTCTTAAAAAAAAATGTAAAATAAAGGCCTGGAAAAATAATAGGGACACTTAAGTTTTTCAATATATTCTTATATTTTTAATTATTTTTCCATAAATATTACAAGGTATATACATTAAATTAAAGGTATTCAACTAGTTCAACTAATAAAACAAAAATATTTCACTAGCTCTGCCAAATTCTTAAATAAAATGTAAAATATAGGCCTGGAAAAATAATAGGGACACTTAAGTTTTTCAATATATTCTTATATTTTTAATTATTTTTCCATAAATATTACAAGGTATATACATTAAATTAAAGGTATTCAACTAGTTCAACTAATAAAACAAAAATATTTCACTAGCTCTGCCAAATTCTTAAATAAAATGTAAAATATAGGCCTGGAAAAATAATAGGGACACTTAAGTTTTTCAATATATTCTAATATTTTTAATTATTTTTCCATAAATATTACAAGGTATATACATTAAATTAAATGTATTCAAATAGTTTAACTAATAAAATAAAAATATTTCACTAGCTCTGCCAAATCCTTAAAAATAATGTAAATTAAAGGCCTGAACAAATAATAGGGACACTTAAGTTTTTTAATATATTCTTATATTTTTAATTATTTTTCCATAAATATTACAAGGTATATACATTAAATAAAAGGTATTCAAATAGTTTAACTAATAAAATAAAAATATTTCACTAGCTCTGCCAAATTCTTAAAAAAAAAATGTAAAACAAAGGCCTGGAAAAATAATAGGGACACTTAAGTTTTTCAATATATTCTTATATTTTTAATTATTTTTCCACAAATATTACAAGGTATATACATTAAATTAAAGGTATTCAAATAGTTTAACTAATAAAATAAAAATATTTGACTAGCTCTGCAAAATTCTTAAAAAAAAATGTAAAATAAAGGCCTGGAAAAATAATAGGGACACTTAAGTTTTTCAATATATTCTTATATTTATAATTATTTTTCCATAAATATTACAAGGTATATACATTAAATTAAAGGTATTCAAATAGTTTAACTAATAAAATAAAAACATTTCACTAGATCTGCCAAATTGTTAAAAAAAATGTAAAATAAAGGCCTGGAAAAATAATAGGGACACTTAAGTTTTTCAATATATTCTTATATTTTGAATTATTTTTCCATAAATATTACAAGGTATATACATTAAATTAAAGGTATTCAAATAGTTTAACTAATAAAATAAAAATATTTGACTAGCTCTGCCAAATTCTTAAAAAAAAATTAAAATAAAGGCCTGGAAAAATAATAGGGACACTTAAGTTTTTCAATATGTTCTTATATTTTTAATTATTTTTCCATAAATATTACAAGGTATATATATTAAATTAAATATAATCAAATAGTTTAACTAATAAAATAAAAATATTTGACTAGCTTTGCCAAATTCTTAAAAAAAAATGTAAAATAAAGGCCTGGTAAAATAATAGGGACAATTAAGTTTTTCAATATATTCTTATATTTTTAATTATTTTTCCATAAATATTACAAGGTATATACATTAAATTAAAGGTATTCAGATAGTTTAAATAATAAAATAAAAATATTTCACTAGATCTGCCAAATTCTTAAAAAAATGTAAAATAAAGGCCTGGAAAAATAATAGGGACAATTAAGTTTTTCAATATATTCTTATATTTTTAATTATTTTTCCATAAATATTACAAGGTATATACATTAAATTAAAGGTATTCAAATAGTTTAACTAATAAAATAAAAATATTTCACTAGATCTGCCAAATTGTTAAAAAAAATGTAAAATAAAGGCCTGGAAAAATAATAGGGACACTTAAGTTTTTCAATATATTCTTATATTTTTAATTTTTTTTAATATAAAAAAATATTAAATAATTTTTTTTCCATAAATATTACAAGGTATATACATTAAATTAAAGGTATTCAAATAGTTTAACTAATAAAATAAAAATATTTGACTAGCTCTGCCAAATTCTTAAAAAAAAATTAAAATAAAGGCCTGGAAAAATAATAGGGACACTTAAGTTTTTCAATATGTTCTTATATTTTTAATTATTTTTCCATAAATATTACAAGGTATATACATTAAATTAAATGTAATCAAATAGTTTAAATAATATAAAATAAAAATATTTGACTAGCTCTGCCAAATTCTTAAAAAAATATTAAAATAAAGGCCTGGAAAAATAATAGGGACACTTAAGTTTTGCAATATGTTCTTATATTTTTAATTATTTTTCCATAAATATTACAAGGTATATACATTAAATTAAATGTAATCAAATAGTTTAACTAATAAAATAGAAATATTTGACTAGCTCTGCCAAATTCTTAAAAAAATATTAAAATAAAGGCCTGGAAAAATAATAGGGACACTTAAGTTTTTCAATATGTTCTTATATTTTTAATTATTTTTCCATAAATATTACAAGGTATATACACTAAATTAAAGGTATTCAAATAGTTTAACTAATAAAATAAAAATATTTCACTAGATCTGCCAAATTGTTAAAAAAAATGTAAAATAAAGGCCTGGAAAAATAATAGGGACACTTAAGTTTTTCAATATATTCTTATATTTTTAATTATTTTTCCATAAATATTACAAGGTATACACATTAAACTAAAGGTATTCAAATAGTTTAACTAATAAAATAAAAATATTTCACTAGCTCTGCCAAATTCTTAAAAAAAAAATTAAAATAAAGGCCTGGAAAAATAATAGGGACACTTAAGTTTTTCAATATATTCTTATATTTTTAATTATTTTTCCATAAATATTACAAGGTATATACATTAAATTAAAGGTATTCAAATAGTTTAACTAATAAAATAAAAATATTTCACTAGATCTGCCAAATTGTTAAAAAAAATGTAAAATAAAGGCTTGGAAAAATAATAGGGACACTTAAGTTTTTCAATATATTCTTATATTTTTAATTATTTTTCCATAAATATTACAAGGTATATACATTAAATTAAAGGTATTCAAATAGTTTAACTAATAAAATAAAAATATTTCACTAGCTCTGCCAAATTCTTAAAAAAAAATGTAAAATAAAGGCCTGGAAAAATAATATAATATGTTCTTATATTTTTAATTATTTTTCCATAAATATTACAAGGTATATACATTAAATTAAAGGTATTCAAATAGTTTAACTAATAAAATAAAAATATTTGACTAGCTCTGCAAAATTCTTAAAAAAAATGTAAAACAAAGGCCTGGAAAAATAATAGGGACAATTAAGTTTTTCAATATATTCTTATATTTTTAATTATTTTTCCATAAATATTACAAGGTATATACATTAAATTAAAGGTATTCAAATAGTTTAACTAATAAAATAAAAATATTTGACTAGCTCTGCCAAATTCTTAAAAAAAAATTAAAATAAAGGCCTGGAAAAATAATAGGGACACTTAAGTTTTTCAATATGTTCTTATATATTTAATTATTTTTCCATAAATATTACAAGGTATATACATTAAATTAAAGGTATTCAAATAGTTTAACTAATAAAATAAAAATATTTCACTAGCTCTGCCAAATTCTTAAAAAAAAATTAAAATAAAGGCCTGGAAAAATAATAGGGACACTTAAGTTTTTCAATATGTTCTTATATTTTTAATTATTTTTCCACAAATATTACAAGGTATATACATTAAATTAAAGGTATTCAAATAGTTTAACTAATAAAATAAAAATATTTGACTAGCTCTGCAAAATTCTTAAAAAAAAATGTAAAATAAAGGCCTGGAAAAATAATAGGGACACTTAAGTTTTTCAATATATTCTTATATTTTTAATTATTTTTCCATAAATATTACAAGGTATATACATTAAATTAAAGGTATTCAAATAGTTTAACTAATAAAATAAAAATATTTGACTAGCTCTGCCAAATTCTTAAAAAAAAATTAATATAAAGGCCTAGAAAAATAATAGGGACACTTAAGTTTTTCAATATGTTCTTATATTTTTAATTATTTTATATATACACTAAATTAAAGGTATTCAAATAGTTTAACTAATAAAATAAAAATATTTCACTAGATCTGCCAAATTGTTAAAAAAAAATGTAAAATAAAGGCCTGGAAAAATAATAGGGACACTTAAGTTGTTCAATATGTTCTTATATTTTTAATTATTTTTCCATAAATACTACAAGGTATATATATTAAATTAAATATAATCAAATAGTTTAACTAATAAAATAAAAATATTTGACTAGCTTTGCCAAATTCTTAAAAAAAATGTAAAATAAAGGCCTGGAAAAATAATAGGGACACTTAAGTTGTTCAATATGTTCTTATATTTTTAATTATTTTTCCATAAATATTACAAGGTATATATATTAAATTAAATATAATCAAATAGTTTAACTAATAAAATAAAAATATTTGACTAGCTTTTCCAAATTCTTAAAAAAAATGTAAAATAAAGGCCTGGAAAAATAATAGGGACAATTAAGTTTTTCAATATATTCTTATATTTTTAATTATTTTTCCATAAATATTACAAGGTATATACATTAAATTAAAGGTATTCAAATAATTTAAATAATAAAATAAAAATATTTCACTAGATCTGCCAAATTCTTAAAAAAAAATTAAAATAAAGGCCTGGAAAAATAATAGGGACACTTAAGTTTTTCAATATATTCTTATATTTTTAATTATTTTTCCATAAATATTACAAGGTATATACATTAAATTAAAGGTATTCAAATAGTTTAACTAATAAAATAAAAATATTTCACTAGCTCTGCCAAATTCTTAAAAAAAAATTAAAATAAAGGCCTGGAAAAATAATAGGGACACTTAAGTTTTTCAATATGTTCTTATATTTTTAATTATTTTTCCATAAATATTACAAGGTATATACATTAAATTAAATGTAATCAAATAGTTTAAATAATATAAAATAAAAATATTTGACTAGCTCTGCCAAATTCTTAAAAAAATATTAAAATAAAGGCCTGGAAAAATAATAGGGACACTTAAGTTTTGCAATATGTTCTTATATTTTTAATTATTTTTCCATAAATATTACAAGGTATATACATTAAATTAAATGTAATCAAATAGTTTAACTAATAAAATAGAAATATTTGACTAGCTCTGCCAAATTATTAAAAAAATATTAAAATAAAGGCCTGGAAAAATAATAGGGACACTTAAGTTTTTCAATATGTTCTTATATTTTTAATTATTTTTCCATAAATATTACAAGGTATATACATTAAATTAAAGGTATTCAAATAGTTTAACTAATAAAATAAAAATATTTCACTAGATCTGCCAAATTGTTAAAAAAAATGTAAAATAAAGGCCTGGAAAAATAATAGGGACACTTAAGTTTTTCAATATATTCTTATATTTTTAATTATTTTTCCATAAATATTACAAGGTATATACATTAAATTAAAGGTATTCAAATAGTTTAACTAATAAAATAAAAATATTTCACTAGCTCTGCCAAATTCTTAAAAAAAAATGTAAAATAAAGGCCTGGAAAAATAATAGGGACACTTAAGTTTTTCAATATGTTCTTATATTTTTAATTATTTTTCCATAAATATTACAAGGTATATACATTAAATTAAAGGTATTCAAATAGTTTAACTAATAAAATAAAAATATTTGACTAGCTCTGTAAAATTCTTAAAAAAAATGTAAAACAAAGGCCTGGAAAAATAATAGGCACAATTAAGTTTTTCAATATATTCTTATATTTTTAATTATTTTTCCATAAATATTACAAGGTATATACATTAAATTAAAGGTATTCAAATAGTTTAACTAATAAAATAAAAATATTTGACTAGCTCTGCCAAATTCTTAAAAAAAAATTAAAATAAAGGCCTGGAAAAATAATAGGGACACTTAAGTTTTTCAATATGTTCTTATATATTTAATTATTTTTCCATAAATATTACAAGGTATATACATTAAATTAAAGGTATTCAAATAGTTTAACTAATAAAATAAAAATATTTCACTAGCTCTGCCAAATTCTTAAAAAAAAATTAAAATAAAGGCCTGGAAAAATAATAGGGACACTTAAGTTTTTCAATATGTTCTTATATTTTTAATTATTTTTCCACAAATATTACAAGGTATATACATTAAATTAAAGGTATTCAAATAGTTTAACTAATAAAATGAAAATATTTGACTAGCTCTGCAAAATTCTTAAAAAAAATGTAAAATAAAGGCCTGGAAAAATAATAGGGACACTTAAGTTTTTCAATATATTCTTATATTTTTAATTATTTTTCCATAAATATTACAAGGTATATACATTAAATTAAAGGTATTCAAATAGTTTAACTAATAAAATAAAAATATTTGACTAGCTCTGCCAAATTCTTAAAAAAAAAATTAAAATAAAGGCCTGGAAAAATAATAGGGACACTTAAGTTTTTCAATATGTTCTTATATTTTTAATTATTTTTCCATAAATATTACAAGGTATATACACTAAATTAAAGGTATTCAAATAGTTTAACTAATAAAATAAAAATATTTCACTAGATCTGCCAAATTGTTAAAAAAAAATGTAAAATAAAGGCCTGGAAAAATAATAGGGACACTTAAGTTGTTCAATATGTTCTTATATTTTTAATTATTTTTCCATAAATATTACAAGGTATATATATTAAATTAAATATAATCAAATAGTTTAACTAATAAAATAAAAATATTTGACTAGCTTTGCCAAATTCTTAAAAAAAATGTAAAATAAAGGCCTGGTAAAATAATAGGGACAATTAAGTTTTTCAATATATTCTTATATTTTTAATTATTTTTCCATAAATATTACAAGGTATATACATTAAATTAAAGGTATTCAAATAGTTTAACTAATAAAATAAAAATATTTCACTAGCTCTGCCAAATTCTTAAAAAAAAATGTAAAATAAAGGCCTGGAAAAATAATAGGGACACTTAAGTTTTTCAATATGTTCTTATATTTTTAATTATTTTTCCATAAATATTACAAGGTATATACACTAAATTAAAGGTATTCAAATAGTTTAACTAATAAAATAAAAATATTTCACTAGATCTGCCAAATTGTTAAAAAAAAATGTAAAATAAAGGCCTGGAAAAATAATAGGGACACTTAAGTTTTTCAATATATTCTTATATTTTTAATTATTTTTCCATAAATATTACAAGGTATACACATTAAATTAAAGGTATTCAAATAGTTTAACTAATAAAATAAAAATATTTCACTAGCTCTGCCAAATTCTTAAAAAAAAAAATTAAAATAAAGGCCTGGAAAAATAATAGGGACACTTAAGTTTTTCAATATGTTCTTATATTTTTAATTATTTTTCCATAAATATTACAAGGTATATACATTAAATTAAAGGTATTCAAATAGTTTAACTAATAAAATAAAAATATTTCACTAGATCTGCCAAATTGTTAAAAAAAATGTAAAATAAAGGCCTGGAAAAATAATAGGGACACTTAAGTTTTTCAATATATTCTTATATTTTTAATTATTTTTCCATAAATATTACAAGGTATATACATTAAATTAAAGGTATTCAAATAGTTTAACTAATAAAATAAAAATATTTCACTAGCTCTGCCAAATTCTTAAAAAAAAATGTAAAATAAAGGCCTGGAAAAATAATAGGGACACTTAAGTTTTTCAATATGTTCTTATATTTTTAATTATTTTTCCATAAATATTACAAGGTATATACATTAAATTAAAGGTATTCAAATAGTTTAACTAATAAAATAAAAATATTTGACTAGCTCTGCAAAATTCTTAAAAAAAATGTAAAACAAAGGCCTGGAAAAATAATAGGGACAATTAAGTTTTTCAATATATTCTTATATTTTTAATTATTTTTCCATAAATATTACAAGGTATATACATTAAATTAAAGGTATTCAAATAGTTTAACTAATAAAATAAAAATATTTGACTAGCTCTGCCAAATTCTTAAAAAAAAATTAAAATAAAGGCCTGGAAAAATAATAGGGACACTTAAGTTTTTCAATATGTTCTTATATTTTTAATTATTTTTCCATAAATATTACAAGGTATATACTTTAAATTAAAGGTATTCAAATAGTTTAACTAATAAAATAAAAATATTTCACTAGCTCTGCCAAATTCTTAAAAAAAAAATTAAAATAAAGGCCTGGAAAAATAATAGGGACACTTAAGTTTTTCAATATATTCTTATATTTTTAATTATTTTTCCATAAATATTACAAGGTATATACAATAAATTAAAGGTATTCAAATAGTTTAACTAATAAAATAAAAATATTTCACTAGATCTGCCAAATTGTTAAAAAAAATGTAAAATAAAGGCCTGGAAAAATAATAGGGACACTTAAGTTTTTCAATATATTCTTATATTTTTAATTATTTTTCCATAAATATTACAAGGTATATACATTAAATTAAAGGTATTCAAATAGTTTAACTAATAAAATAAAAATATTTCACTAGCTCTGCCAAATTCTTAAAAAAAAATGTAAAATAAAGGCCTGGAAAAATAATAGGGACACTTAAGTTTTTCAATATGTTCTTATATTTTTAATTATTTTTCCATAAATATTACAAGGTATATACATTAAATTAAAGGTATTCAAATAGTTTAACTAATAAAATAAAAATATTTGACTAGCTCTGCAAAATTCTTAAAAAAAATGTAAAACAAAGGCCTGGAAAAACAATAGGGACAATTAAGTTTTTCAATATATTCTTATATTTTTAATTATTTTTCCATAAATATTACAAGGTATATACATTAAATTAAAGGTATTCAAATAGTTTAACTAATAAAATAAAAATATTTGACTAGCTCTGCCAAATTCTTAAAAAAAAATTAAAATAAAGGCCTGGAAAAATAATAGGGACACTTAAGTTTTTCAATATGTTCTTATATTTTTAATTATTTTTCCATAAATATTACAAGGTATATACATTAAATTAAAGGTATTCAAATAGTTTAAATAACAAAATAAAAATATTTCACTAGATCTGCCAAATTCTTAAAAAAAATGTAAAATAAAGGCCTGGAAAAATAATAGGGACACTTAAGCTTTCAATATATTCTTATATTTTTAATTATTTTTCCATAAATATTACAAGGTATATACATTAAATTAAAGGTATTCAAATAGTTTAACTAATAAAATAAAAATATTTCACTAGATCTGCCAAATTGTTAAAAAAAATGTAAAATAAAGGCCTGGAAAAATAATAGGGACACTTAAGTTTTTCAATATGTTCTTATATTTTTAATTATTTTTCCATAAATATTACAAGGTATATACATTAAATTAAAGGTAATCAAATAGTTTAACTAATAAAATAAAAATATTTGACTAGCTCTGCCAAATTCTTAAAAAAAAATTAAAATAAAGGCCTGGAAAAATAATAGGGACACTTAAGTTTTTCAATATGTTCTTATATTTTTAATTATTTTTCCATAAATATTACAAGGTATATACATTAAATTAAATGTAATCAAATAGTTTAAATAATATAAAATAAAAATATTTGACTAGCTCTGCCAAATTCTTAAAAAAATATTAAAATAAAGGCCTGGAAAAATAATAGGGACACTTAAGTTTTGCAATATGTTCTTATATTTTTAATTATTTTTCCATAAATATTACAAGGTATATACATTAAATTAAATGTAATCAAATAGTTTAACTAATAAAATAGAAATATTTGACTAGCTCTGCCAAATTCTTAAAAAAATATTAAAATAAAGGCCTGGAAAAATAATAGGGACACTTAAGTTTTTCAATATGTTCTTATATTTTTAATTATTTTTCCATAAATATTACAAGGTATATACACTAAATTAAAGGTATTCAAATAGTTTAACTAATAAAATAAAAATATTTCACTAGATCTGCCAAATTGTTAAAAAAAAATGTAAAATAAAGGCCTGGAAAAATAATAGGGACACTTAAGTTTTTCAATATATTCTTATATTTTTAATTATTTTTCCATAAATATTACAAGGTATACACATTAAATTAAAGGTATTCAAATAGTTTAACTAATAAAATAAAAATATTTCACTAGCTCTGCCAAATTCTTAAAAAAAAAATTAAAATAAAGGCCTGGAAAAATAATAGGGACACTTAAGTTTTTCAATATGTTCTTATATTTTTAATTATTTTTCCATAAATATTACAAGGTATATACATTAAATTAAAGGTATTCAAATAGTTTAAATAATAGTTTAACTAATAAAATAAAAATATTTGACTAGCTCTGCCAAATTCTTAAAAAAAATTAAAATAAAGGCCTGGAAAAATAATAGGGACACTTAAGTTTTTCAATATGTTCTTATATTTTTAATTATTTTTCCATAAATATTACAAGGTATATACATTAAATTAAAGGTATTCAAATAGTTTAACTAATAAAATAAAAATATTTCACTAGATCTGCCAAATTGTTAAAAAAAATGTAAAATAAAGGCCTGGAAAAATAATAGGGACACTTAAGTTTTTCAATATATTCTTATATTTTTAATTATTTTTCCATAAATATTACAAGGTATATACATTAAGTTAAAGGTATTCAAATAGTTTAACTAATAAAATAAAAATATTTCACTAGCTCTGCCAAATTCTTAAAAAAAAATGTAAAATAAAGGCCTGGAAAAATAATAGGGACACTTAAGTTTTTCAATATGTTCTTATATTTTTAATTATTTTTCCATAAATATTACAAGGTATATACATTAAATTAAAGGTATTCAAATAGTTTAACTAATAAAATAAAAATATTTGACTAGCTCTGCAAAATTCTTAAAAAAAATGTAAAACAAAGGCCTGGAAAAATAATAGGGACAATTAAGTTTTTCAATATATTCTTATATTTTTAATTATTTTTCCATAAATATTACAAGGTATATACATTAAATTAAAGGTATTCAAATAGTTTAACTAATAAAATAAAAATATTTGACTAGCTCTGCCAGATTCTTAAAAAAAATTAAAATAAAGGCCTGGAAAAATAATAGGGACACTTAAGTTTTTCAATATGTTCTTATATATTTAATTATTTTTCCATAAATATTACAAGGTATATACATTAAATTAAAGGTATTCAAATAGTTTAACTAATAAAATAAAAATATTTCACTAGCTCTGCCAAATTCTTAAAAAAAAATGTAAAATAAAGGCCTGGAAAAATAATAGGGACACTTAAGTTTTTCAATATATTCTTATATTTTTAATTATTTTTCCATAAATATTACAAGGTATATACATTAAATTAAAGGTATTCAACTAGTTCAACTAATAAAACAAAAATATTTCACTAGCTCTGCCAAATTCTTAAATAAAATGTAAAATATAGGCCTGGAAAAATAATAGGGACACTTAAGTTTTTCAATATATTCATATATTTTTAATTATTTTTCCATAAATATTACAAGGTATATACATTAAATTAAATGTAATCAAATAGTTTAACTAATAAAATAGAAATATTTGACTAGCTCTGCCAAATTCTTAAAAAAATATTAAAATAAAGGCCTGGAAAAATAATAGGGACACTTAAGTTTTTCAATATGTTCTTATATTTTTAATTATTTTTCCATAAATATTACAAGGTATATACACTAAATTAAAGGTATTCAAATAGTTTAACTAATAAAATAAAAATATTTCACTAGATCTGCCAAATTGTTAAAAAAAAATGTAAAATAAAGGCCTGGAAAAATAATAGGGACACTTAAGTTTTTCAATATATTCTTATATTTTTAATTATTTTTCCATAAATATTACAAGGTATACACATTAAATTAAAGGTATTCAAATAGTTTAACTAATAAAATAAAAATATTTGACTAGCTCTGCCAAATTCTTAAAAAAAAATTAAAATAAAGGCCTGGAAAAATAATAGGGACACTTAAGTTTTTCAATATGTTCTTATATTTTTAATTATTTTTCCATAAATATTACAAGGTATATACATTAAATTAAATGTAATCAAATAGTTTAAATAATATAAAATAAAAATATTTGACTAGCTCTGCCAAATTCTTAAAAAAATATTAAAATAAAGGCCTGGAAAAATAATAGGGACACTTAAGTTTTGCAATATGTTCTTATATTTTTAATTATTTTTCCATAAATATTACAAGGTATATACATTAAATTAAATGTAATCAAATAGTTTAACTAATAAAATAGAAATATTTGACTAGCTCTGCCAAATTCTTAAAAAAATATTAAAATAAAGGCCTGGAAAAATAATAGGGACACTTAAGTTTTTCAATATGTTCTTATATTTTTAATTATTTTTCCATAAATATTACAAGGTATATACACTAAATTAAAGGTATTCAAATAGTTTAACTAATAAAATAAAAATATTTCACTAGATCTGCCAAATTGTTAAAAAAATGTAAAATAAAGGCCTGGAAAAATAATAGGGACACTTAAGTTTTTCAATATATTCTTATATTTTTAATTATTTTTCCATAAATATTACAAGGTATACACATTAAATTAAAGGTATTCAAATAGTTTAACTAATAAAATAAAAATATTTCACTAGCTCTGCCAAATTCTTAAAAAAAAATTAAAATAAAGGCCTGGAAAAATAATAGGGACACTTAAGTTTTTCAATATGTTCTTATATTTTTAATTATTTTTCCATAAATATTACAAGGTATATACATTAAATTAAAGGTATTCAAATAGTTTAAATAATAGTTTAACTAATAAAATAAAAATATTTGACTAGCTCTGCCAAATTCTTAAAAAAAAATTAAAATAAAGGCCTGGAAAAATAATAGGGACACTTAAGTTTTTCAATATGTTCTTATATTTTTAATTATTTTTCCATAAATATTACAAGGTATATACATTAAATTAAAGGTATTCAAATAGTTTAACTAATAAAATAAAAATATTTCACTAGATCTGCCAAATTGTTAAAAAAAATGTAAAATAAAGGCCTGGAAAAATAATAGGGACACTTAAGTTTTTCAATATATTCTTATATTTTTAATTATTTTTCCATAAATATTACAAGGTATATACATTAAATTAAAGGTATTCAAATAGTTTAACTAATAAAATAAAAATATTTCACTAGCTCTGCCAAATTCTTAAAAAAAAATGTAAAATAAAGGCCTGGAAAAATAATAGGGACACTTAAGTTTTTCAATATGTTCTTATATTTTTAATTATTTTTCCATAAATATTACAAGGTATATACATTAAATTAAAGGTATTCAAATAGTTTAACTAATAAAATAAAAATATTTGACTAGCTCTGCAAAATTCTTAAAAAAAATGTAAAACAAAGGCCTGGAAAAATAATAGGGACAATTAAGTTTTTCAATATATTCTTATATTTTTAATTATTTTTCCATAAATATTACAAGGTATATACATTAAATTAAAGGCATTCAAATAGTTTAACTAATAAAATAAAAATTTTTGACTAGCTCTGCCAGATTCTTAAAAAAAAATTAAAATAAAGGCCTGGAAAAATAATAGGGACACTTAAGTTTTTCAATATGTTCTTATATATTTAATTATTTTTCCATAAATATTACAAGGTATATACATTAAATTAAAGGTATTCAAATAGTTTAACTAATAAAATAAAAATATTTCACTAGCTCTGCCAAATTCTTAAAAAAAAATGTAAAATAAAGGCCTGGAAAAATAATAGGGACACTTAAGTTTTTCAATATATTCTTATATTTTTAATTATTTTTCCATAAATATTACAAGGTATATACATTAAATTAAAGGTATTCAACTAGTTCAACTAATAGAACAAAAATATTTCACTAGCTCTGCCAAATTCTTAAATAAAATGTAAAATATAGGCCTGGAAAAGTAATAGGGACACTTAAGTTTTTCAATATATTCATATATTTTTAATTATTTTTCCATAAATATTACAAGGTATATACATTAAATTAAATGTAATCAAATAGTTTAACTAATAAAATAGAAATATTTGACTAGCTCTGCCAAATTCTTAAAAAAATATTAAAATAAAGGCCTGGAAAAATAATAGGGACACTTAAGTTTTTCAATATGTTCTTATATTTTTAATTATTTTTCCATAAATATTACAAGGTATATACACTAAATTAAAGGTATTCAAATAGTTTAACTAATAAAATAAAAATATTTCACTAGATCTGCCAAATTGTTAAAAAAAAATGTAAAATAAAGGCCTGGAAAAATAATAGGGACACTTAAGTTTTTCAATATATTCTTATATTTTTAATTATTTTTCCATAAATATTACAAGGTATACACATTAAATTAAAGGTATTCAAATAGTTTAACTAATAAAATAAAAATATTTCACTAGCTCTGCCAAATTCTTAAAAAAAAATTAAAATAAAGGCCTGGAAAAATAATAGGGACACTTAAGTTTTTCAATATGTTCTTATATTTTTAATTATTTTTCCATAAATATTACAAGGTATATACATTAATTTAAAGGTATTCAAATAGTTTAACTAATAAAATAAAAATATTTCACTAGATCTGCCAAATTGTTAAAAAAAAATGTAAAATAAAGGCCTGGAAAAATAATAGGGACACTTAAGTTTTTCAATATATTCTTATATTTTTAATTATTTTTCCATAAATATTACAAGGTATATACATTAAATTAAAGGTATTCAAATAGTTTAACTAATAAAATAAAAATATTTCACTAGCTCTGCCAAATTCTTAAAAAAAAATTAAAATAAAGGCCTGGAAAAATAATAGGGACACTTAAGTTTTTCAATATGTTCTTATATTTTTAATTATTTTTCCATAAATATTACAAGGTATATACATTAAATTAAAGGTATTCAAATAGTTTAACTAATAAAATAAAAATATTTCACTAGCTCTGCCAAATTCTTAAAAAAAAATTAAAATAAAGGCCTGGAAAAATAATAGGGACACTTAAGTTTTTCAATATATTCTTATATTTTTAATTATTTTTCCATAAATATTACAAGGTATATACAATAAATTAAAGGTATTCAAATAGTTTAACTAATAAAATAAAAATATTTCACTAGATCTGCCAAATTGTTAAAAAAAATGTAAAATAAAGGCCTGGAAAAATAATAGGGACACTTAAGTTTTTCAATATATTCTTATATTTTTAATTATTTTTCCATAAATATTACAAGGTATATACATTAAATTAAAGGTATTCAAATAGTTTAACTAATAAAATAAAAATATTTCACTAGCTCTGCAAAATTCTTAAAAAAAAATGTAAAATAAAGGCCTGGAAAAATAATAGGGACAATTAAGTTTTGCAATATATTCTTATATTTTTAATTATTTTTCCATAAATATTACAAGGTATATACATTAAATTAAAGGTATTCAAATAGTTTAACTAATAAAATAAAAATATTTGACTAGCTCTGCCAAATTCTTAAAAAAAAATTAAAATAAAGGCCTGGAAAAATAATAGGGACACTTAAGTTTTTCAATATGTTCTTATATTTTTAATTATTTTTCCATAAATATTACAAGGTATATACATTAAATTAAAGGTATTCAAATAGTTTAAATAACAAAATAAAAATATTTCACTAGATCTGCCAAATTCTTAAAAAAAATGTAAAATAAAGGCCTGGAAAAATAATAGGGACACTTAAGCTTTCAATATATTCTTATATTTTTAATTAATTTTCCATAAATATTACAAGGTATATACATTAAATTAAAGGTATTCAAATAGTTTAACTAATAAAATAAAAATATTTCACTAGATCTGCCAAATTGTTAAAAAAAAATGTAAAATAAAGGCCTGGAAAAATAATAGGGACACTTAAGTTTTTCAATATGTTCTTATATTTTTAATTATTTTTCCATAAATATTACAAGGTATATACATTAAATTAAAGGTATTCAAATAGTTTAACTAATAAAATAAAAATATTTCACTAGCTCTGCCAAATTCTTAAAAAAAAATTAAAATAAAGGCCTGGAAAAATAATAGGGACACTTAAGTTTTTCAATATGTTCTTATATTTTTAATTATTTTTCCATAAATATTACAAGGTATATACATTAAATTAAATGTAATCAAATAGTTTAAATAATATAAAATAAAAATATTTGACTAGCTCTGCCAAATTCTTAAAAAAATATTAAAATAAAGGCCTGGAAAAATAATAGGGACACTTAAGTTTTGCAATATGTTCTTATATTTTTAATTATTTTTCCATAAATATTACAAGGTATATACATTAAATTAAAGGTATTCAAATAGTTTAACTAATAAAATAAAAATATTTGACTAGCTCTGCAAAATTCTTAAAAAAAATGTAAAACAAAGGCCTGGAAAAATAATAGGGACAATTAAGTTTTTCAATATATTCTTATATTTTTAATTATTTTTCCATAAATATTACAAGGTATATACATTAAATTAAAGGTATTCAAATAGTTTAACTAATAAAATAAAAATATTTGACTAGCTCTGCCAGATTCTTAAAAAAAAATTAAAATAAAGGCCTGGAAAAATAATAGGGACACTTAAGTTTTTCAATATGTTCTTATATATTTAATTATTTTTCCATAAATATTACAAGGTATATACATTAAATTAAAGGTATTCAAATAGTTTAACTAATAAAATAAAAATATTTCACTAGCTCTGCCAAATTCTTAAAAAAAAATGTAAAATAAAGGCCTGGAAAAATAATAGGGACACTTAAGTTTTTCAATATATTCTTATATTTTTAATTATTTTTCCATAAATATTACAAGGTATATACATTAAATTAAAGGTATTCAACTAGTTCAACTAATAAAACAAAAATATTTCACTAGCTCTGCCAAATTCTTAAATAAAATGTAAAATATAGGCCTGGAAAAATAATAGGGACACTTAAGTTTTTCAATATATTCTTATATTTTTAATTATTTTTCCATAAATATTACAAGGTATATACATTAAATTAAATGTAATCAAATAGTTTAACTAATAAAATAGAAATATTTGACTAGCTCTGCCAAATTCTTAAAAAAATATTAAAATAAAGGCCTGGAAAAATAATAGGGACACTTAAGTTTTTCAATATGTTCTTATATTTTTAATTATTTTTCCATAAATATTACAAGGTATATACACTAAATTAAAGGTATTCAAATAGTTTAACTAATAAAATAAAAATATTTCACTAGATCTGCCAAATTGTTAAAAAAAAATGTAAAATAAAGGCCTGGAAAAATTATAGGGACACTTAAGTTTTTCAATATATTCTTATATTTTTAATTATTTTTCCATAAATATTACAAGGTATATACATTAAATTAAAGGTATTCAAATAGTTTAACTAATAAAATAAAAATATTTCACTAGCTCTGCCAAATTCTTAAAAAAAAAATGTAAAATAAAGGCCTGGAAAAATAATAGGGACACTTAAGTTTTTCAATATGTTCTTATATTTTTAATTATTTTTCCATAAATATTACAAGGTATATACATTAAATTAAAGGTATTCAAATAGTTTAACTAATAAAATAAAAATATTTGACTAGCTCTGCAAAATTCTTAAAAAAAATGTAAAACAAAGGCCTGGAAAAATAATAGGGACAATTAAGTTTTTCAATATATTCTTATATTTTTAATTATTTTTCCATAAATATTACAAGGTATATACATTAAATTAAAGGTATTCAAATAGTTTAACTAATAAAATAAAAATATTTGACTAGCTCTGCCAAATTCTTAAAAAAAAATTAAAATAAAGGCCTGGAAAAATAATAGGGACACTTAAGTTTTTCAATATGTTCTTATATTTTTAATTATTTTTCCATAAATATTACAAGGTATATACATTAAATTAAAGGTATTAAAATAGTTTAACTAATAAAATAAAAATATTTCACTAGCTCTGCCAAATTCTTAAAAAAAAAATTAAAATAAAGGCCTGGAAAAATAATAGGGACACTTAAGTTTTTCAATATATTCTTATATTTTTAATTATTTTTCCATAAATATTACAAGGTATATACAATAAATTAAAGGTATTCAAATAGTTTAACTAATAAAATAAAAATATTTCACTAGATCTGCCAAATTGTTAAAAAAAATTTAAAATAAAGGCCTGGAAAAATAATAGGGACACTTAAGTTTTTCAATATATTCTTATATTTTTAATTATTTTTCCATAAATATTACAAGGTATATACATTAAATTAAAGGTATTCAAATAGTTTAACTAATAAAATAAAAATATTTCACTAGCTCTGCCAAATTCTTAAAAAAAAATGTAAAATAAAGGCCTGGAAAAATAATAGGGACACTTAAGTTTTTCAATATGTTCTTATATTTTTAATTATTTTTCCATAAATATTACAAGGTATATACATTAAATTAAAGGTATTCAAATAGTTTAACTAATAAAATAAAAATATTTGACTAGCTCTGCAAAATTCTTAAAAAAAATGTAAAACAAAGGCCTGGAAAAATAATAGGGACAATTAAGTTTTTCAATATATTCTTATATTTTTAATTATTTTTCCATAAATATTACAAGGTATATACATTAAATTAAAGGTATTCAAATAGTTTAACTAATAAAATAAAAATATTTGACTAGCTCTGCCAAATTCTTAAAAAAAAATTAAAATAAAGGCCTGGAAAAATAATAGGGACACTTAAGTTTTGCAATATGTTCTTATATTTTTAATTATTTTTCCATAAATATTACAAGGTATATACATTAAATTAAAGGTATTCAAATAGTTTAACTAATAAAATAAAAATATTTGACTAGCTCTGCAAAATTCTTAAAAAAAATGTAAAACAAAGGCCTGGAAAAATAATAGGGACAATTAAGTTTTTCAATATATTCTTATATTTTTAATTATTTTTCCATAAATATTACAAGGTATATACATTAAATTAAAGGTATTCAAATAGTTTAACTAATAAAATAAAAATATTTGACTAGCTCTGCCAGATTCTTAAAAAAAAATTAAAATAAAGGCCTGGAAAAATAATAGGGACACTTAAGTTTTTCAATATGTTCTTATATTTTTAATTATTTTTCCATAAATATTACAAGGTATATACATTAAATTAAAGGTATTCAAATAGTTTAACTAATAAAATAAAAATATTTCACTAGCTCTGCCAAATTCTTAAAAAAAAAATTAAAATAAAGGCCTGGAAAAATAATAGGGACACTTAAGTTTTTCAATATATTCTTATATTTTTAATTATTTTTCCATAAATATTACAAGATATATACAATAAATTAAAGGTATTCAAATAGTTTAACTAATAAAATAAAAATATTTCACTAGATCTGCCAAATTGTTAAAAAAAATGTAAAATAAAGGCCTGGAAAAATAATAGGGACACTTAAGTTTTTCAATATATTCTTATATTTTTAATTATTTTTCCATAAATATTACAAGGTATATACATTAAATTAAAGGTATTCAAATAGTTTAACTAATAAAATAAAAATATTTCACTAGCTCTGCCAAATTCTTAAAAAAAAATGTAAAATAAAGGCCTGGAAAAATAATAGGGACACTTAAGTTTTTCAATATGTTCTTATATTTTTAATTATTTTTCCATAAATATTACAAGGTATATACATTAAATTAAAGGTATTCAAATAGTTTAACTAATAAAATAAAAATATTTGACTAGCTCTGCAAAATTCTTAAAAAAAATGTAAAACAAAGGCCTGGAAAAATAATAGGGACAATTAAGTTTTTCAATATATTCTTATATTTTTAATTATTTTTCCATAAATATTACAAGGTATATACATTAAATTAAAGGTATTCAAATAGTTTAACTAATAAAATAAAAATATTTGACTAGCTCTGCCAAATTCTTAAAAAAAAATTAAAATAAAGGCCTGGAAAAATAATAGGGACACTTAAGTTTTTCAATATGTTCTTTTATTTTTAATTATTTTTCCATAAATATTACAAGGTATATACATTAAATTAAAGGTATTCAAATAGTTTAAATAACAAAATAAAAATATTTCACTAGATCTGCCAAATTCTTAAAAAAAATGTAAAATAAAGGCCTGGAAAAATAATAGGGACACTTAAGCTTTCAATATATTCTTATATTTTTAATTATTTTTCCATAAATATTACAAGGTATATACATTAAATTAAAGGTATTCAAATAGTTTAACTAATAAAATAAAAATATTTCACTAGATCTGCCAAATTGTTAAAAAAAATGTAAAATAAAGGCCTGGAAAAATAATAGGGACACTTAAGTTTTTCAATATGTTCTTATATTTTTAATTATTTTTCCATAAATATTACAAGGTATATACATTAAATTAAAGGTATTCAAATAGTTTAACTAATAAAATAAAAATATTTGACTAGCTCTGCCAAATTCTTAAAAAAAAATTAAAATAAAGGCCTGGAAAAATAATAGGGACACTTAAGTTTTTCAATATGTTCTTATATTTTTAATTATTTTTCCATAAATATTACAAGGTATATACATTAAATTAAATGTAATCAAATAGTTTAAATAATATAAAATAAAAATATTTGACTAGCTCTGCCAAATTCTTAAAAAAATATTAAAATAAAGGCCTGGAAAAATAATAGGGACACTTAAGTTTTGCAATATGTTCTTATATTTTTAATTATTTTTCCATAAATATTACAAGGTATATACATTAAATTAAATGTAATCAAATAGTTTAACTAATAAAATAGAAATATTTGACTAGCTCTGCCAAATTCTTAAAAAAATATTAAAATAAAGGCCTGGAAAAATAATAGGGACACTTAAGTTTTTCAATATGTTCTTATATTTTTAATTATTTTTCCATAAATATTACAAGGTATATACACTAAATTAAAGGTATTCAAATAGTTTAACTAATAAAATAAAAATATTTCACTAGATCTGCCAAATTGTTAAAAAAAAATGTAAAATAAAGGCCTGGAAAAATAATAGGGACACTTAAGTTTTTCAATATATTCTTATATTTTTAATTATTTTTCCATAAATATTACAAGGTATACACATTAAATTAAAGGTATTCAAATAGTTTAACTAATAAAATAAAAATATTTCACTAGCTCTGCCAAATTCTTAAAAAAAAAATTAAAATAAAGGCCTGGAAAAATAATAGGGACACTTAAGTTTTTCAATATGTTCTTATATTTTTAATTATTTTTCCATAAATATTACAAGGTATATACATTAAATTAAAGGTATTCAAATAGTTTAAATAATAGTTTAACTAATAAAATAAAAATATTTGACTAGCTCTGCCAAATTCTTAAAAAAAAATTAAAATAAAGGCCTGGAAAAATAATAGGGACACTTAAGTTTTTCAATATGTTCTTATATTTTTAATTATTTTTCCATAAATATTACAAGGTATATACATTAAATTAAAGGTATTCAAATAGTTTAACTAATAAAATAAAAATATTTCACTAGATCTGCCAAATTGTTAAAAAAAAATGTAAAATAAAGGCCTGGAAAAATAATAGGGACACTTAAGTTTTTCAATATATTCTTATATTTTTAATTATTTTTCCATAAATATTACAAGGTATATACATTAAATTAAAGGTATTCAAATAGTTTAACTAATAAAATAAAAATATTTCACTAGCTCTGCCAAATTCTTAAAAAAAAATGTAAAATAAAGGCCTGGAAAAATAATAGGGACACTTAAGTTTTTCAATATGTTCTTATATTTTTAATTATTTTTCCATAAATATTACAAGGTATATACATTAAATTAAAGGTATTCAAATAGTTTAACTAATAAAATAAAAATATTTGACTAGCTCTGCAAAATTCTTAAAAAAAATGTAAAACAAAGGCCTGGAAAAATAATAGGGACAATTAAGTTTTTCAATATATTCTTATATTTTTAATTATTTTTCCATAAATATTACAAGGTATATACATTAAATTAAAGGTATTCAAATAGTTTAACTAATAAAATAAAAATATTTGACTAGCTCTGCCAGATTCTTAAAAAAAAATTAAAATAAAGGCCTGGAAAAATAATAGGGACACTTAAGTTTTTCAATATGTTCTTATATATTTAATTATTTTTCCATAAATATTACAAGGTATATACATTAAATTAAAGGTATTCAAATAGTTTAACTAATAAAATAAAAATATTTGACTAGCTCTGCCAAATTCTTAAAAAAAATGTAAAATAAAGGCCTGGAAAAATAATAGGGACACTTAAGTTTTTCAATATGTTCTTATATTTTTAATTATTTTTCCATAAATATTACAAGGTATATACACTAAATTAAAGGTATTCAAATAGTTTAACTAATAAAATAAAAATATTTCACTAGATCTGCCAAATTGTTAAAAAAAAATGTAAAATAAAGGCCTGGAAAAATAATAGGGACACTTAAGTTGTTCAATATGTTTTTATATTTTTAATTATTTTTCCATAAATATTACAAGGTATATACATTAAATTAAAGGTATTCAAATAGTTTAACTAATAAAATAAAAATATTTGACTAGCTCTGCAAAATTCTTAAAAAAAATGTAAAACAAAGGCCTGGAAAAATAATAGGGACAATTAAGTTTTTCAATATGTTCTTATATTTTTAATTATTTTTCCATAAATATTACAAGGTATATACACTAAATTAAAGGTATTCAAATAGTTTAACTAATAAAATAAAAATATTTCACTAGATCTGCCAAATTGTTAAAAAAAAATGTAAAATAAAGGCCTGGAAAAATAATAGGGACACTTAAGTTGTTCAATATGTTTTTATATTTTTAATTATTTTTCCATAAATATTACAAGGTATATATATTAAATTAAATATAATCAAATAGTTTAACTAATAAAATAAAAATATTTGACTAGCTTTGCCAAAATCTTAAAAAAAATGTAAAATAAAGGCCTGGAAAAATAATAGGGACACTTAAGTTGTTCATTATGTTCTTATATTTTTAATTATTTTTCCATAAATATTACAAGGTATATATATTAAATTAAATATAATCAAATAGTTTAACTAATAAAATAAAAATATTTGACTAGCTTTGCCAAATTCTTAAAAAAAATGTAAAATAAAGGCCTGGAAAAATAATAGGGACACTTAAGTTTTTCAATATATTCTTATATTTTTAATTATTTTTCCATAAATATTACAAGGTATATACATTAAATTAAAGGTAATCAAATAGTTTAACTAATAAAATAAAAATATTTCACTAGCTCTGCCAAATTCTTAAAAAAAAATTAAAATAAAGGCCTGGAAAAATAATAGGGACACTTAAGTTTTTCAATATTGTTACGTTTTTACCTTTTGAAAACGTTAAAAATATGAGCTCGTAGATTGCAAATAAAATAAAAATAAATCTGTGTTTAATTTTAAGTCAATTCTTTATTTTCTGCACAACCTTCGTGCCACTGTTCGAACTTATTCTACGCATACAATGATAATTTCCACAATATGTGCTTGTTCGTGATATTTCTCTGCTTATAACCTTTTTTATAAGCACCAACAACACTTGTTAGTTATTCTTCTTTGCTCACAACCTTTTTTTGTAAGCACCACACTAACAACTGTTTTCTTCACGCAACTTGTCTGCACACAAGTCTGACTGGATTATAACTCGATCTCGTAACTTCACACACCACTGGTTGAATTCTCACTCAATTCAACGCGACGTCGTCACACGACTAACTTCACTCGAACTTCGAGAATAACGTGTCTTCATACACGGCTGACTGAATTCTAACTGAATCATCGTTGCTCGCTTTATCTTGCCTTTTATATCACTCGATCAACAGTGTGATGAATGCCCTTGAAGGATGATGACGACCTT
This sequence comes from Sarcophaga caerulescens, assembly GCA_927399465.1. Taxonomy (NCBI): domain Eukaryota; kingdom Metazoa; phylum Arthropoda; class Insecta; order Diptera; family Sarcophagidae; genus Sarcophaga; species Sarcophaga caerulescens. The sequence continues at coordinate 100,203,753 of OV656873.1, read as the reverse complement.
CGGGAACAATCCAAAAATGTAAACAACTCGTTTCCATTTTTGTTGTTCGTTTATCTTATTTACTTTCGTCCAGGCAGAGTTGTTGTTGTTTTGTTTGTTTGTCTTTCTGCTATATTTCTTTTATACGCAGTCGTTGTTGCTATATTTGTTTATTCATCGATCTTGTAAACAAGTACTGTTGTTTTTGTTGCTATATGCTTACTCATTCGTTGATCACGTGAACAACTGCATTGTTTTGTTTTTGGAGCTTTTGTTTTTATGCGTGATCAACTCCATTGTGTTGTTTTTGGAGCTTTTGCTTATTATTTTAACAACACCATTTACATTTTCGTAACAATATATTCTTATATTTTTAATTATTTTTCCATAAATATTACAAGGTATATACATTAAATTAAAGGTATTCAAATAGTTTAACTAATAAAATAAAAATATTTCACTAGCTCTGCCAAATTCTTAAAAAAAATTAAAATAAAGGCCTGGAAAAATAATAGGGACACTTAAGTTTTTCAATATGTTCTTATATTTTTAATTATTTTTCCATAAATATTACAAGGTATATACATTAAATTAAAGGTATTCAAATAGTTTAACTAATAAAATAAAAATATTTGACTAGCTCTGCAAAATTCTTAAAAAAAATGTAAAACAAAGGCCTGGAAAATAATAGGGACAATTAAGTTTTTCAATATATTCTTATATTTTTAATTATTTTTCCATAAATATTACAAGGTATATACATTAAATTAGAGGTATTCAAATAGTTTAACTAATAAAATAAAAATATTTCACTAGCTCTGCCAAATTCTTAAAAAAAATTAAAATAAAGGCCTGGAAAAATAATAGGGACACTTAAGTTTTTCAATATGTTCTTATATATTTAATTATTTTTCCATAAATATTACAAGGTATATACATTAAATTAAAGGTATTCAAATAGTTTAACTAATAAAATAAAAATATTTCACTAGCTCTGCCAAATTCTTAAAAAAAAATTAAAATAAAAGCCTGGAAAAATAATAGGGACACTTAAGTTTTTCAATATGTTCTTATATTTTTAATTATTTTTCCACAAATATTACAAGGTATATACATTAAATTAAAGGTATTCAAATAGTTTAACTAATAAAATAAAAATATTTGACTAGCTCTGCAAAATTCTTAAAAAAAATGTAAAATAAAGGCCTGGAAAAATAATAGGGACACTTAAGTTTTTCAATATATTCTTATATTTTTAATTATTTTTCCATAAATATTACAAGGTATATACATTAAATTAAAGGTATTCAAATAGTTTAACTAATAAAATAAAAATATTTGACTAGCTCTGCCAAATTCTTAAAAAAAAAATTAAAATAAAGGCCTGGAAAAATAATAGGGACACTTAAGTTTTTCAATATGTTCTTATATTTTTAATTATTTTTCCATAAATATTACAAGGTATATACATTAAATTAAAGGTATTCAAATAGTTTAACTAATAAAATAAAAATATTTCACTAGATCTGCCAAATTGTTAAAAAAAAATGTAAAATAAAGGCCTGGAAAAATAATAGGGACACTTAAGTTGTTCAATATGTTCTTATATTTTTAATTATTTTTCCATAAATATTACAAGGTATATATATTAAATTAAATATAATCAAATAGTTTAACTAATAAAATAAAAATATTTGACTAGCTTTGCCAAATTCTTAAAAAAAATGTAAAATAAAGGCCTGGTAAAATAATAGGGACAATTAAGTTTTTCAATATATTCTTATATTTTTAATTATTTTTCCATAAATATTACAAGATATATACATTAAATTAAAGGTATTCAAATAGTTTAAATAATAAAATAAAAATATTTCACTAGATCTGCCAAATTCTTAAAAAAAATGTAAAATAAAGGCCTGGAAAAATAATAGGGACACTTAAGTTTTTCAATATATTCTTATATTTTTAATTATTTTTCCATAAATATTACAAGGTATATACATTAAATTAAAGGTATTCAAATAGTTTAAATAATAGTTTAACTAATAAAATAAAAATATTTGACTAGCTCTGCCAAATTCTTAAAAAAAAATTAAAATAAAGGCCTGGAAAAATAATAGGGACACTTAAGTTTTTCAATATGTTCTTATATTTTTAATTATTTTTCCATAAATATTACAAGGTATATACATTAAATTAAAGGTATTCAAATAGTTTAACTAATAAAATAAAAATATTTCACTAGCTCTGCCAAATTCTTAAAAAAAAAATTAAAATAAAGGCCTGGAAAAATAATAGGGACACTTAAGTTTTTCAATATGTTCTTATATTTTTAATTATTTTTCCATAAATATTACAAGGTATATACATTAAATTAAAGGTATTCAAATAGTTTAAATAATAGTTTAACTAATAAAATAAAAATATTTGACTAGCTCTGCCAAATTCTTAAAAAAAAATTAAAATAAAGGCCTGGAAAAATAATAGGGACACTTAAGTTTTTCAATATGTTCTTATATATTTAATTATTTTTCCATAAATATTACAAGGTATATACATTAAATTAAAGGTATTCAAATAGTTTAACTAATAAAATAAAAATATTTCACTAGCTCTGCCAAATTCTTAAAAAAAAATTAAAATAAAAGCCTGGAAAAATAATAGGGACACTTAAGTTTTTCAATATGTTCTTATATTTTTAATTATTTTTCCACAAATATTACAAGGTATATACATTAAATTAAAGGTATTCAAATAGTTTAACTAACAAAATAAAAATATTTGACTAGCTCTGCAAAATTCTTAAAAAAAATGTAAAATAAAGGCCTGGAAAAATAATAGGGACACTTAAGTTTTTCAATATATTCTTATATTTTTAATTATTTTTCCATAAATATTACAAGGTATATACATTAAATTAAAGGTATTCAAATAGTTTAACTAATAAAATAAAAATATTTGACTAGCTCTGCCAAATTCTTAAAAAAAAAATTAAAATAAAGGCCTGGAAAAATAATAGGGACACTTAAGTTTTTCAATATGTTCTTATATTTTTAATTATTTTTCCATAAATATTACAAGGTATATACACTAAATTAAAGGTATTCAAATAGTTTAACTAATAAAATAAAAATATTTCACTAGATCTGCCAAATTGTTTAAAAAAAATGTAAAATAAAGGCCTGGAAAAATAATAGGGACACTTAAGTTTTTCAATATGTTCTTATATTTTTAATTATTTTTCCATAAATATTACAAGGTATATATATTAAATTAAATATAATCAAATAGTTTAACTAATAAAATAAAAATATTTGACTAGCTTTGCCAAATTCTTAAAAAAAATGTAAAATAAAGGCCTGGTAAAATAATAGGGACAATTAAGTTTTTCAATATATTCTTATATTTTTAATTATTTTTCCATAAATATTACAAGGTATATACATTAAATTAAAGGTATTCAAATAGTTTAAATAATAAAATAAAAATATTTCACTAGATCTGCCAAATTCTTAAAAAAAATGTAAAATAAAGGCCTGGAAAAATAATAGGGACACTTAAGTTTTTCAATATATTCTTATATTTTTAATTATTTTTCCATAAATATTACAAGGTATATACATTAAATTAAAGGTATTCAAATAGTTTAAATAATAGTTTAACTAATAAAATAAAAATATTTGACTAGCTCTGCCAAATTCTTAAAAAAAAATTAAAATAAAGGCCTGGAAAAATAATAGGGACACTTAAGTTTTTCAATATGTTCTTATATTTTTAATTATTTTTCCATAAATATTACAAGGTATATACATTAAATTAAAGGTATTCAAATAGTTTAACTAATAAAATAAAAATATTTCACTAGCTCTGCCAAATTCTTAAAAAAAAAATTAAAATAAAGGCCTGGAAAAATAATAGGGACACTTAAGTTTTTCAATATGTTCTTATATTTTTAATTATTTTTCCATAAATATTACAAGGTATATACATTAAATTAAAGGTATTCAAATAGTTTAAATAATAGTTTAACTAATAAAATAAAAATATTTGACTAGCTCTGCCAAATTCTTAAAAAAAAATTAAAATAAAGGCCTGGAAAAATAATAGGGACACTTAAGTTTTTCAATATGTTCTTATATTTTTAATTATTTTTCCATAAATATTACAAGGTATATACATTAAATTAAAGGTATTCAAATAGTTTAACTAATAAAATAAAAATATTTCACTAGATCTGCCAAATTGTTAAAAAAAAATGTAAAATAAAGGCCTGGAAAAATAATAGGGACACTTAAGTTTTTCAATATATTCTTATATTTTTAATTATTTTTCCATAAATATTACAAGGTATATACATTAAATTAAAGGTATTCAAATAGTTTAACTAATAAAATAAAAATATTTCACTAGCTCTGCCAAATTCTTAAAAAAAAATGTAAAATAAAGGCCTGGAAAAATAATAGGGACACTTAAGTTTTTCAATATGTTCTTATATTTTTAATTATTTTTCCATAAATATTACAAGGTATATACATTAAATTAAAGGTATTCAAATAGTTTAACTAATAAAATAAAAATATTTGACTAGCTCTGCAAAATTCTTAAAAAAAATGTAAAACAAAGGCCTGGAAAAATAATAGGGACAATTAAGTTTTTCAATATATTCTTATATTTTTAATTATTTTTCCATAAATATTACAAGGTATATACATTAAATTAAAGGTATTCAAATAGTTTAACTAATAAAATAAAAATATTTGACTAGCTCTGCCAGATTCTTAAAAAAAAATTAAAATAAAGGCCTGGAAAAATAATAGGGACACTTAAGTTTTTCAATATGTTCTTATATATTTAATTATTTTTCCATAAATATTACAAGGTATATACATTAAATTAAAGGTATTCAAATAGTTTAACTAATAAAATAAAAATATTTGACTAGCTCTGCCAAATTCTTAAAAAAAATGTAAAATAAAGGCCTGGAAAAATAATAGGGACACTTAAGTTTTTCAATATGTTCTTATATTTTTAATTATTTTTCCATAAATATTACAAGGTATATACACTAAATTAAAGGTATTCAAATAGTTTAACTAATAAAATAAAAATATTTCACTAGATCTGCCAAATTGTTAAAAAAAAATGTAAAATAAAGGCCTGGAAAAATAATAGGGACACTTAAGTTGTTCAATATGTTTTTATATTTTTAATTATTTTTCCATAAATATTACAAGGTATATACATTAAATTAAAGGTATTCAAATAGTTTAACTAATAAAATAAAAATATTTGACTAGCTCTGCAAAATTCTTAAAAAAAATGTAAAACAAAGGCCTGGAAAAATAATAGGGACAATTAAGTTTTTCAATATGTTCTTATATTTTTAATTATTTTTCCATAAATATTACAAGGTATATACACTAAATTAAAGGTATTCAAATAGTTTAACTAATAAAATAAAAATATTTCACTAGATCTGCCAAATTGTTAAAAAAAATGTAAAATAAAGGCCTGGAAAAATAATAGGGACACTTAAGTTTTTCAATATATTCTTATATTTTTAATTATTTTTCCATAAATATTACAAGGTATATACATTAAATTAAAGGTATTCAAATAGTTTAACTAATAAAATAAAAATATTTCACTAGCTCTGCCAAATTCTTAAAAAAAATTAAAATAAAGGCCTGGAAAAATAATAGGGACACTTAAGTTTTTCAATATGTTCTTATATTTTTAATTATTTTTCCATAAATATTACAAGGTATATACATTAAATTAAAGGTATTCAAATAGTTTAACTAATAAAATAAAAATATTTGACTAGCTCTGCAAAATTCTTAAAAAAAATGTAAAACAAAGGCCTGGAAAATAATAGGGACAATTAAGTTTTTCAATATATTCTTATATTTTTAATTATTTTTCCATAAATATTACAAGGTATATACATTAAATTAGAGGTATTCAAATAGTTTAACTAATAAAATAAAAATATTTCACTAGCTCTGCCAAATTCTTAAAAAAAATTAAAATAAAGGCCTGGAAAAATAATAGGGACACTTAAGTTTTTCAATATGTTCTTATATATTTAATTATTTTTCCATAAATATTACAAGGTATATACATTAAATTAAAGGTATTCAAATAGTTTAACTAATAAAATAAAAATATTTCACTAGCTCTGCCAAATTCTTAAAAAAAAATTAAAATAAAAGCCTGGAAAAATAATAGGGACACTTAAGTTTTTCAATATGTTCTTATATTTTTAATTATTTTTCCACAAATATTACAAGGTATATACATTAAATTAAAGGTATTCAAATAGTTTAACTAATAAAATAAAAATATTTGACTAGCTCTGCAAAATTCTTAAAAAAAATGTAAAATAAAGGCCTGGAAAAATAATAGGGACACTTAAGTTTTTCAATATATTCTTATATTTTTAATTATTTTTCCATAAATATTACAAGGTATATACATTAAATTAAAGGTATTCAAATAGTTTAACTAATAAAATAAAAATATTTGACTAGCTCTGCCAAATTCTTAAAAAAAAAATTAAAATAAAGGCCTGGAAAAATAATAGGGACACTTAAGTTTTTCAATATGTTCTTATATTTTTAATTATTTTTCCATAAATATTACAAGGTATATACACTAAATTAAAGGTATTCAAATAGTTTAACTAATAAAATAAAAATATTTCACTAGATCTGCCAAATTGTTAAAAAAAAATGTAAAATAAAGGCCTGGAAAAATAATAGGGACACTTAAGTTGTTCAATATGTTCTTATATTTTTAATTATTTTTCCATAAATATTACAAGGTATATATATTAAATTAAATATAATCAAATAGTTTAACTAATAAAATAAAAATATTTGACTAGCTTTGCCAAATTCTTAAAAAAAATGTAAAATAAAGGCCTGGTAAAATAATAGGGACAATTAAGTTTTTCAATATATTCTTATATTTTTAATTATTTTTCCATAAATATTACAAGGTATATACATTAAATTAAAGGTATTCAAATAGTTTAAATAATAAAATAAAAATATTTCACTAGATCTGCCAAATTCTTAAAAAAAATGTAAAATAAAGGCCTGGAAAAATAATAGGGACACTTAAGTTTTTCAATATATTCTTATATTTTTAATTATTTTTCCATAAATATTACAAGGTATATACATTAAATTAAAGGTATTCAAATAGTTTAACTAATAAAATAAAAATATTTCACTAGATCTGCCAAATTCTTAAAAAAAATGTAAAATAAAGGCCTGGAAAAATAATAGGGACACTTAAGTTTTTCAATATATTCTTATATTTTTAATTATTTTTCCATAAATATTACAAGGTATATACATTAAATTAAAGGTATTCAAATAGGTTAACTAATAAAATAAAAATATTTGACTAGCTTTGCCAAATTCTTAAAAAAAATGTAAAATAAAGGCCTGGAAAAATAATAGGGACACTTAAGTTTTTCAATATATTCTTATATTTTTAATTATTTTTCCATAAATATTACAAGGTATATACATTAAATTAAAGGTATTCAAATAGTTTAACTAATAAAATAAAAATATTTCACTAGCTCTGCCAAATTCTTAAAAAAAAATTAAAATAAAGGCCTGGAAAAATAATAGGGACACTTAAGTTTTTCAATATATTCTTATATTTTTAATTATTTTTCCATAAATATTACAAGGTATATACATTAAATTAAAGGTATTCAAATAGTTTAACTAATAAAATAAAAATATTTCACTAGCTCTGCCAAATTCTTAAAAAAAAATTAAAATAAAGGCCTGGAAAAATAATAGGGACACTTAAGTTTTTCAATATGTTCTTATATTTTTAATTATTTTTCCATAAATATTACAAGGTATATACATTAAATTAAAGGTATTCAAATAATTTAACTAATAAAATAAAAATATTTGACTAGCTCTGCAAAATTCTTAAAAAAAATGTAAAACAAAGGCCTGGAAAATAATAGGGACAATTAAGTTTTTCAATATATTCTTATATTTTTAATTATTTTTCCATAAATATTACAAGGTATATACATTAAATTAGAGGTATTCAAATAGTTTAACTAATAAAATAAAAATATTTCACTAGCTCTGCCAAATTCTTAAAAAAATTAAAATAAAGGCCTGGAAAAATAATACGGACACTTAAGTTTTTCAATATGTTCTTATATATTTAATTATTTTTCCATAAATATTACAAGGTATATACATTAAATTAAAGGTATTCAAATAGTTTAACTAATAAAATAAAAATATTTCACTAGCTCTGCCAAATTCTTAAAAAAAAATTAAAATAAAAGCCTGGAAAAATAATAGGGACACTTAAGTTTTTCAATATGTTCTTATATTTTTAATTATTTTTCCACAAATATTACAAGGTATATACATTAAATTAAAGGTATTCAAATAGTTTAACTAACAAAATAAAAATATTTGACTAGCTCTGCAAAATTCTTAAAAAAAATGTAAAATAAAGTCCTGGAAAAATAATAGGGACACTTAAGTTTTTCAATATATTCTTATATTTTTAATTATTTTTCCATAAATATTACAAGGTATATACATTAAATTAAAGGTATTCAAATAGTTTAACTAATAAAATAAAAATATTTGACTAGATCTGCCAAATTCTTAAAAAAAATGTAAAATAAAGGCCTGGAAAAATAATAGGGACACTTAAGTTTTTCAATATATTCTTATATTTTTAATTATTTTTCCATAAATATTACAAGGTATATACATTAAATTAAAGGTATTCAAATAGTTTAACTAATAAAATAAAAATATTTCACTAGATCTGCCAAATTCTTAAAAAAAATGTAAAATAAAGGCCTGGAAAAATAATAGGGACACTTAAGTTTTTCAATATATTCTTATATTTTTAATTATTTTTCCATAAATATTACAAGGTATATACATTAAATTAAAGGTATTGAAATAGTTTAACTAATAAAATAAAAATATTTCACTAGATCTGCCAAATTCTTAAAAAAAATGTAAAATAAAGGCCTGGAAAAATAATAGGGACACTTAAGTTTTTCAATATATTCTTATATTTTTAATTATTTTTCCATAAATATTACAAGGTATATACATTAAATTAAAGGTATTCAAATAGTTTAACTAATAAAATAAAAATATTTCACTAGATCTGCCAAATTCTTAAAAAAAATGTAAAATAAAGGCCTGGAAAAATAATAGGGACAATTAAGTTTTTCAATATATTCTTATATTTTTAATTATTTTTCCATAAATATTACAAGGTATATACATTAAATTAAAGGTATTCAAATAGTTTAAATAATAAAATAAAAATATTTCACTAGATCTGCCAAATTCTTAAAAAAAAATTAAAATAAAAGCCTGGAAAAATAATAGGGACACTTAAGTTTTTCAATATATTCTTATATTTTTAATTATTTTTCCATAAATATTACAAGGTATATACATTAAATTAAAGGTATTCAAATAGTTTAACTAATAAAATAAAAATATTTCACTAGCTCTGCCAAATTCTTAAAAAAAAATTAAAATAAAGGCCTGGAAAAATAATAGGGACACTTAAGTTTTTCAATATGTTCTTATATTTTTAATTATTTTTCCATAAATATTACAAGGTTATACATTAAATTAAAGGTATTCAAATAGTTTAACTAATAAAATAAAAATATTTGACTAGCTCTGCAAAATTCTTAAAAAAAATGTAAAACAAAGGCCTGGAAAAATAATAGGGACAATTAAGTTTTTCAATATATTCTTATATTTTTAATTATTTTTCCATAAATATTACAAGGTATATACATTAAATTAGAGGTATTCAAATAGTTTAACTAATAAAATAAAAATATTTCACTAGCTCTGCCAAATTCTTAAAAAAAATTAAAATAAAGGCCTGGAAAAATAATAGGGACACTTAAGTTTTTCAATATGTTCTTATATATTTAATTATTTTTCCATAAATATTACAAGGTATATACATTAAATTAAAGGTATTCAAATAGTTTAACTAATAAAATAAAAATATTTCACTAGCTCTGCCAAATTCTTAAAAAAAATTAAAATAAAGGCCTGGAAAAATAATAGGGACTCTTAAGTTTTTCAATATGTTCTTATATATTTAATTATTTTTCCATAAATATTACAAGGTATATACATTAAATTAAAGGTATTCAAATAGTTTAAATAATAAAATAAAAATATTTCACTAGATCTGCCAAATTCTTAAAAAAAATGTAAAATAAAGGCCTGGAAAAATAATAGGGACACTTAAGTTTTTCAATATATTCTTATATTTTTAATTATTTTTCCATAAATATTACAAGGTATATACATTAAATTAAAGGTATTCAAATAGTTTAACTAATAAAATAAAAATATTTCACTAGATCTGCCAAATTGTTAAAAAAAATGTAAAATAAAGGCCTGGAAAAATAATAGGGACACTTAAGTTTTTCAATATGTTCTTATATTTTTAATTATTTTTCCATAAATATTACAATGTATATACATTAAATTAAATGTAATCAAATAGTTTAAATAATATAAAATAAAAATATTTAACTAGCTCTGCCAAATTCTTAAAAAAATATTAAAATAAAGGCCTGGAAAAATAATAGGGACACTTAAGTTGTTCAATATGTTCTTATATTTTTAATTATTTTTCCATAAATATTACAAGGTATATATATTAAGTTAAATATAATCAAATAGTTTAACTAATAAAATAAAAATATTTGACTAGCTTTGCCAAATTCTTAAAAAAAATATAAAATAAAGGCCTGGTAAAATAATAGGGACAATTAAGTTTTTCAATATATTCTTATATTTTTAATTATTTTTCCATAAATATTACAAGGTATATACATTAAATTAAAGGTATTCAAATAGTTTAAATAATAAAATAAAAATATTTCACTAGATCTGCCAAATTCTTAAAAAAAATGTAAAATAAAGGCCTGGAAAAATAATAGGGACACTTAAGTTTTTCAATATATTCTTATATTTTTAATTATTTTTCCATAAATATTACAAGGTATATACATTAAATTAAAGGTATTCAAATAGTTTAACTAATAAAATAAAAATATTTCACTAGATCTGCCAAATTCTTAAAAAAAATGTAAAATAAAGGCCTGGAAAAATAATAGGGACACTTAAGTTTTTCAATATATTCTTATATTTTTAATTATTTTTCCATAAATATTACAAGGTATATACATTAAATAAAAGGTATTCAAATAGTTTAACTAATAAAATAAAAATATTTGACTAGCTCTGCCAAATTCTTAAAAAAAAATGTAAAATAAAGGCCTGGAAAAATAATAGGGACACTTAAGTTTTTCAATATATTCTTATATTTTTAATTATTTTTCCATAAATATTACAAGGTATATACATTAAATTAAAGGTATTCAACTAGTTCAACTAATAAAATAAAAATATTTCACTAGCTCTGCCAAATTCTTAAATAAAATGTAAAATATAGGCCTGGAAAAATAATAGGGACACTTAAGTTTTTCAATATATTCTTATATTTTTAATTATTTTTCCATAAATATTACAAGGTATATACATTAAATTAAAGGTATTCAACTAGTTCAACTAATAAAACAAAAATATTTCACTAGCTCTGCCAAATTCTTAAATAAAATGTAAAATATAGGCCTGGAAAAATAATAGGGACACTTAAGTTTTTCAATATATTCTTATATTTTTAATTATTTTTCCATAAATATTACAAGGTATATACATTAAATTAAATGTATTCAAATAGTTTAACTAATAAAATAAAAATATTTCACTAGCTCTGCCAAATCCTTAAAAATAATGTAAATTAAAGGCCTGAAAAAATAATAGGGACACTTAAGTTTTTTAATATATTCTTATATTTTTAATTATTTTTCCATAAATATTACAAGGTATATACATTAAATAAAAGGTATTCAAATAGTTTAACTAATAAAATAAAAATATTTCACTAGCTCTGCCAAATTCTTAAAAAAAAATGTAAAACAAAGGCCTGGAAAAATAATAGGGACACTTAAGTTTTTCAATATATTCTTATATTTTTAATTATTTTTCCACAAATATTACAAGGTATATACATTAAATTAAAGGTATTCAAATAGTTTAACTAATAAAATAAAAATATTTGACTAGCTCTGCAAAATTCTTAAAAAAATGTAAAATAAAGGCCTGGAAAAATAATAGGGACACTTAAGTTTTTCAATATATTCTTATATTTATAATTATTTTTCCATAAATATTACAAGGTATATACATTAAATTAAAGGTATTCAAATAGTTTAACTAATAAAATAAAAACATTTCACTAGATCTGCCAAATTGTTAAAAAAAATGTAAAATAAAGGCCTGGAAAAATAATAGGGACACTTAAGTTTTTCAATATATTCTTATATTTTTAATTATTTTTCCATAAATATTACAAGGTATATACACTAAATTAAAGGTATTCAAATAGTTTAACTAATAAAATAAAAATATTTCACTAGATCTGCCAAATTGTTAAAAAAAAAATGTAAAATAAAGGCCTGGAAAAATAATAGGGACACTTAAGGTTTTCAATATATTCTTATATTTTAATTATTTTTCCATAAATATTACAAGGTATATACATTAAATTAAAGGTATTCAAATAGTTTAACTAATAAAATAAAAATATTTCACTAGATCTGCCAAATTGTTAAAAAAAATGTAAAATAAAGGCCTGGAAAAATAATAGGGACACTTAAGTTTTTCAATATGTTCTTATATTTTTAATTATTTTTCCATAAATATTACAAGGTATATACACTAAATTAAAGGTATTCAAATAGTTTAACTAATAAAATAAAAATATTTCACTAGATCTGCCAAATTGTTAAAAAAAAATGTAAAATAAAGGCCTGGAAAAATAATAGGGACACTTAAGTTTTTCAATATATTCTTATATTTTTAATTATTTTTCCATAAATATTACAAGGTATATACATTAAATTAAAGGTATTCAAATAGTTTAACTAATAAAATAAAAATATTTGACTAGCTCTGCCAAATTCTTAAAAAAAATTAAAATAAAGGCCTGGAAAAATAATAGGGACACTTAAGTTTTTCAATATGTTCTTATATTTTTAATTATTTTTCCATAAATATTACAAGGTATATACACTAAATTAAAGGTATTCAAATAGTTTAACTAATAAAATAAAAATATTTCACTAGATCTGCCAAATTGTTAAAAAAAAATGTAAAATAAAGGCCTGGAAAAATAATAGGGACACTTAAGTTGTTCAATATGTTCTTATATTTTTAATTATTTTTCCATAAATATTACAAGGTATATATATTAAATTAAATATAATCAAATAGTTTAACTAATAAAATAAAAATATTTGACTAGCTTTGCCAAATTCTTAAAAAAAATGTAAAATAAAGGCCTGGTAAAATAATAGGGACAATTAAGTTTTTCAATATATTCTTATATTTTTAATTATTTTTCCATAAATATTACAAGGTATATACATTAAATTAAAGGTATTCAAATAGTTTAACTAATAAAATAAAAATATTTCACTAGATCTGCCAAATTGTTAAAAAAAATGTAAAATAAAGGCCTGGAAAAATAATAGGGACACTTAAGTTTTTCAATATATTCTTATATTTTTAATTATTTTTCCATAAATATTACAAGGTATATACATTAAATTAAAGGTATTCAAATAGTTTAACTAATAAAATAAAAATATTTCACTAGATCTGCCAAATTGTTAAAAAAAAATGTAAAATAAAGGCCTGGAAAAATAATAGGGACAATTAAGTTTTTCAATATATTCTTATATTTTTAATTATTTTTCCATAAATATTACAAGGTATATACATTAAATTAAAGGTATTCAAATAGTTTAACTAATAAAATAAAAATATTTGACTAGCTCTGGCCAAATTCTTAAAAAAAAATTAAAATAAAGGCCTGGAAAAATAATAGGGACACTTAAGTTTTTCAATATGTTCTTATATTTTTAATTATTTTTCCATAAATATTACAAGGTATATACACTAAATTAAAGGTATTCAAATAGTTTAACTAATAAAATAAAAATATTTCACTAGATCTGCCAAATTGTTAAAAAAAAAATGTAAAATAAAGGCCTGGAAAAATAATAGGGACACTTAAGTTGTTCAATATGTTCTTATATTTTTAATTATTTTTCCATAAATATTACAAGGTATATATATTAAATTAAATATAATCAAATAATTTAACTAATAAAATAAAAATATTTGACTAGCTTTGCCAAATTCTTAAAAAAAATGTAAAATAAAGGCCTGGTAAAATAATAGGGACAATTAAGTTTTTCAATATATTCTTATATTTTTAATTATTTTTCCATAAATATTACAAGGTATATACATTAAATTAAAGGTATTCAAATAGTTTAACTAATAAAATAAAAATATTTCACTAGATCTGCCAAATTGTTAAAAAAAATGTAAAATAAAGGCCTGGAAAAATAATAGGGACACTTAAGTTTTTCAATATATTCTTATATTTTTAATTATTTTTCCATAAATATTACAAGGTATATACATTAAATTAAAGGTATTCAAATAGTTTAACTAATAAAATAAAAATATTTCACTAGATCTGCCAAATTGTTAAAAAAAAATGTAAAATAAAGGCCTGGAAAAATAATAGGGACAATTAAGTTTTTCAATATATTCTTATATTTTTAATTATTTTTCCATAAATATTACAAGGTATATACATTAAATTAAAGGTATTCAAATAGTTTAACTAATAAAATAAAAATATTTGACTAGCTCTGCCAAATTCTTAAAAAAAAATTAAAATAAAGGCCTGGAAAAATAATAGGGACACTTAAGTTTTTCAATATGTTCTTATATTTTTAATTATTTTTCCATAAATATTACAAGGTATATACATTAAATTAAATGTAATCAAATAGTTTAAATAATATAAAATAAAAATATTTGACTAGCTCTGCCAAATTCTTAAAAAAATATTAAAATAAAGGCCTGGAAAAATAATAGGGACACTTAAGTTTTGCAATATGTTCTTATATTTTTAATTATTTTTCCATAAATATTACAAGGTATATACATTAAATTAAATGTAATCAAATAGTTTAACTAATAAAATAGAAATATTTGACTAGCTCTGCCAAATTCTTAAAAAATATTAAAATAAAGGCCTGGAAAAATAATAGGGACACTTAAGTTTTTCAATATGTTCTTATATTTTTAATTATTTTTCCATAAATATTACAAGGTATATACACTAAATTAAAGGTATTCAAATAGTTTAACTAATAAAATAAAAATATTTCACTAGATCTGCCAAATTGTTAAAAAAAAATGTAAAATAAAGGCCTGGAAAAATAATAGGGACACTTAAGTTTTTCAATATATTCTTATATTTTTAATTATTTTTCCATAAATATTACAAGGTATACACATTAAATTAAAGGTATTCAAATAGTTTAACTAATAAAATAAAAATATTTCACTAGCTCTGCCAAATTCTTAAAAAAAAAATTAAAATAAAGGCCTGGAAAAATAATAGGGACACTTAAGTTTTGCAATATGTTCTTATATTTTTAATTATTTTTCCATAAATATTACAAGGTATATACATTAAATTAAATGTAATCAAATAGTTTAACTAATAAAATAGAAATATTTGACTAGCTCTGCCAAATTCTTAAAAAATATTAAAATAAAGGCCTGGAAAAATAATAGGGACACTTAAGTTTTTCAATATGTTCTTATATTTTTAATTATTTTTCCATAAATATTACAAGGTATATACACTAAATTAAAGGTATTCAAATAGTTTAACTAATAAAATAAAAATATTTCACTAGATCTGCCAAATTGTTAAAAAAAAATGTAAAATAAAGGCCTGGAAAAATAATAGGGACACTTAAGTTTTTCAATATATTCTTATATTTTTAATTATTTTTCCATAAATATTACAAGGTATACACATTAAATTAAAGGTATTCAAATAGTTTAACTAATAAAATAAAAATATTTCACTAGCTCTGCCAAATTCTTAAAAAAAAAATTAAAATAAAGGCCTGGAAAAATAATAGGGACACTTAAGTTTTTCAATATGTTCTTATATTTTTAATTATTTTTCCATAAATATTACAAGGTATATACATTAAATTAAAGGTATTCAAATAGTTTAAATAATAGTTTAACTAATAAAATAAAAATATTTGACTAGCTCTGCCAAATTCTTAAAAAAAAATTAAAATAAAGGCCTGGAAAAATAATAGGGACACTTAAGTTTTTCAATATGTTCTTATATTTTTAATTATTTTTCCATAAATATTACAAGGTATATACATTAAATTAAATGTAATCAAATAGTTTAAATAATATAAAATAAAAATATTTGACTAGCTCTGCCAAATTCTTAAAAAAATATTAAAATAAAGGCCTGGAAAAATAATAGGGACACTTAAGTTTTGCAATATGTTCTTATATTTTTAATTATTTTTCCATAAATATTACAAGGTATATACATTAAATTAAATGTAATCAAATAGTTTAACTAATAAAATAGAAATATTTGACTAGCTCTGCCAAATTCTTAAAAAAATATTAAAATAAAGGCCTGGAAAAATAATAGGGACACTTAAGTTTTTCAATATGTTCTTATATTTTTAATTATTTTTCCATAAATATTACAAAGTATATACACTAAATTAAAGGTATTCAAATAGTTTAACTAATAAAATAAAAATATTTCACTAGATCTGCCAAATTGTTAAAAAAAAATGTAAAATAAAGGCCTGGAAAAATAATAGGGACACTTAAGTTTTTCAATATATTCTTATATTTTTAATTATTTTTCCATAAATATTACAAGGTATACACATTAAATTAAAGGTATTCAAATAGTTTAACTAATAAAATAAAAATATTTCACTAGCTCTGCCAAATTCTTAAAAAAAAATTTAAAATAAAGGCCTGGAAAAATAATAGGGACACTTAAGTTTTTCAATATATTCTTATATTTTTAATTATTTTTCCATAAATATTACAAGGTATATACATTAAATTAAAGGTATTCAAATAGTTTAACTAATAAAATAAAAATATTTCACTAGATCTGCCAAATTGTTAAAAAAAATGTAAAATAAAGGCCTGGAAAAATAATAGGGACACTTAAGTTTTTCAATATGTTCTTATATTTTTAATTATTTTTCCATAAATATTACAAGGTATATACATTAAATTAAAGGTATTCAAATAGTTTAACTAATAAAATAAAAATATTTCACTAGCTCTGCCAAATTCTTAAAAAAAAATGTAAAATAAAGGCCTGGAAAAATAATAGGGACACTTAAATTTTTCAATATGTTCTTATATTTTTAATTATTTTTCCATAAATATTACAAGGTATATACATTAAATTAAAGGTATTCAAATAGTTTAACTAATAAAATAAAAATATTAGACTAGCTCTGCAAAATTCTTAAAAAAAATGTAAAACAAAGGCCTGGAAAAATAATAGGGACAATTAAGTTTTTCAATATATTCTTATATTTTTAATTATTTTTCCATAAATATTACAAGGTATATACATTAAATTAAAGGTATTCAAATAGTTTAACTAATAAAATAAAAATATTTGACTTGCTCTGCCAAATTCTTAAAAAAAAATTAAAATAAAGGCCTGGCAAAATAATAGGGACACTTAAGTTTTTCAATATGTTCTTATATATTTAATTATTTTTCCATAAATATTACAAGGTATATACATTAAATTAAAGGTATTCAAATAGTTTAACTAATAAAATAAAAATATTTCACTAGCTCTGCCAAATTCTTAAAAAAAAATTAAAATAAGGGCCTGGAAAAATAATAGGGACACTTAAGTTTTTCAATATGTTCTTATATTTTTAATTATTTTTCCACAAATATTACAAGGTATATACATTAAATTAAAGGTATTCAAATAGTTTAACTAATAAAATAAAAATATTTGACTAGCTCTGCAAAATTCTTAAAAAAAATGTAAAATAAAGGCCTGGAAAAATAATAGGGACACTTAAGTTTTTCAATATATTCTTATATTTTTAATTATTTTTCCATAAATATTACAAGGTATATACATTAAATTAAAGGTATTCAAATAGTTTAACTAATCAAATAAAAATATTTGACTAGCTCTGCCAAATTCTTAAAAAAAATTAAAATAAAGGCCTGGAAAAATAATAGGGACACTTAAGTTTTTCAATATGTTCTTATATTTTTAATTATTTTTCCATAAATATTACAAGGTATATATATTAAATTAAATATAATCAAATAGTTTAACTAATAAAATAAAAATATTTCACTAGATCTGCCAAATTGTTAAAAAAAAATGTAAAATAAAGGCCTGGAAAAATAATAGGGACACTTAAGTTGTTCAATATGTTCTTATATTTTTAATTATTTTTCCATAAATATTACAAGGTATATATATTAAATTAAATATAATCAAATAGTTTAACTAATAAAATAAAAATATTTGACTAGCTTTGCCAAATTCTTAAAAAAAATGTAAAATAAAGGCCTGGAAAAATAATAGGGACACTTAAGTTGTTCAATATGTTCTTATATTTTTAATTATTTTTCCATAAATGTTACAAGGTATATATATTAAATTAAATATAATCAAATAGTTTAACTAATAAAATAAAAATATTTCACTAGATCTGCCAAATTGTTAAAAAAAAATGTAAAATAAAGGCCTGGAAAAATAATAGGGACACTTAAGTTGTTCAATATGTTCTTATATTTTTAATTATTTTTCCATAAATATTACAAGGTATATATATTAAATTAAATATAATCAAATAATTTAACTAATAAAATAAAAATATTTGACTAGCTTTGCCAAATTCTTAAAAAAAATGTAAAATAAAGGCCTGGTAAAATAATAGGGACAATTAAGTTTTTCAATATATTCTTATATTTTTAATTATTTTTCCATAAATATTACAAGGTATATACATTAAATTAAAGGTATTCAAATAGTTTAAATAATAAAATAAAAATATTTCACTAGATCTGCCAAATTCTTAAAAAAAATGTAAAATAAAGGCCTGGAAAAATAATAGGGACACTTAAGTTTTTCAATATATTCTTATATTTTTAATTATTTTTCCATAAATATTACAAGGTATATACATTAAATTAAAGGTATTCAAATAGTTTAACTAATAAAATAAAAATATTTCACTAGATCTGCCAAATTGTTAAAAAAAAATGTAAAATAAAGGCCTGGAAAAATAATAGGGACAATTAAGTTTTTCAATATATTCTTATATTTTTAATTATTTTTCCATAAATATTACAAGGTATATACATTAAATTAAAGGTATTCAAATAGTTTAACTAATAAAATAAAAATATTTGACTAGCTCTGCCAAATTCTTAAAAAAAAATTAAAATAAAGGCCTGGAAAAATAATAGGGACACTTAAGTTTTTCAATATGTTCTTATATTTTTAATTATTTTTCCATAAATATTACAAGGTATATACATTAAATTAAATGTAATCAAATAGTTTAAATAATATAAAATAAAAATATTTGACTAGCTCTGCCAAATTCTTAAAAAAATATTAAAATAAAGGCCTGGAAAAATAATAGGGACACTTAAGTTTTGCAATATGTTCTTATATTTTTAATTATTTTTCCATAAATATTACAAGGTATATACATTAAATTAAATGTAATCAAATAGTTTAACTAATAAAATAGAAATATTTGACTAGCTCTGCCAAATTCTTAAAAAATATTAAAATAAAGGCCTGGAAAAATAATAGGGACACTTAAGTTTTTCAATATGTTCTTATATTTTTAATTATTTTTCCATAAATATTACAAGGTATATACACTAAATTAAAGGTATTCAAATAGTTTAACTAATAAAATAAAAATATTTCACTAGATCTGCCAAATTGTTAAAAAAAAAATGTAAAATAAAGGCCTGGAAAAATAATAGGGACACTTAAGTTTTTCAATATATTCTTATATTTTTAATTATTTTTCCATAAATATTACAAGGTATACACATTAAATTAAAGGTATTCAAATAGTTTAACTAATAAAATAAAAATATTTCACTAGCTCTGCCAAATTCTTAAAAAAAAATTAAAATAAAGGCCTGGAAAAATAATAGGGACACTTAAGTTTTTCAATATGTTCTTATATTTTTAATTATTTTTCCATAAATATTACAAGGTATATACATTAAATTAAAGGTATTCAAATAGTTTAAATAATAGTTTAACTAATAAAATAAAAATATTTGACTAGCTCTGCCAAATTCTTAAAAAAAAATTAAAATAAAGGCCTGGAAAAATAATAGGGACACTTAAGTTTTTCAATATGTTCTTATATTTTTAATTATTTTTCCATAAATATTACAAGGTATATACATTAAATTAAATGTAATCAAATAGTTTAAATAATATAAAATAAAAATATTTGACTAGCTCTGCCAAATTCTTAAAAAAATATTAAAATAAAGGCCTGGAAAAATAATAGGGACACTTAAGTTTTGCAATATGTTCTTATATTTTTAATTATTTTTCCATAAATATTACAAGGTATATACATTAAATTAAATGTAATCAAATAGTTTAACTAATAAAATAGAAATATTTGACTAGCTCTGCCAAATTCTTAAAAAAATATTAAAATAAAGGCCTGGAAAAATAATAGGGACACTTAAGTTTTTCAATATGTTCTTATATTTTTAATTATTTTTCCATAAATATTACAAAGTATATACACTAAATTAAAGGTATTCAAATAGTTTAACTAATAAAATAAAAATATTTCACTAGATCTGCCAAATTGTTAAAAAAAAATGTAAAATAAAGGCCTGGAAAAATAATAGGGACACTTAAGTTTTTCAATATATTCTTATATTTTTAATTATTTTTCCATAAATATTACAAGGTATACACATTAAATTAAAGGTATTCAAATAGTTTAACTAATAAAATAAAAATATTTCACTAGCTCTGCCAAATTCTTAAAAAAAAATTTAAAATAAAGGCCTGGAAAAATAATAGGGACACTTAAGTTTTTCAATATATTCTTATATTTTTAATTATTTTTCCATAAATATTACAAGGTATATACATTAAATTAAAGGTATTCAAATAGTTTAACTAATAAAATAAAAATATTTCACTAGATCTGCCAAATTGTTAAAAAAAATGTAAAATAAAGGCCTGGAAAAATAATAGGGACACTTAAGTTTTTCAATATGTTCTTATATTTTTAATTATTTTTCCATAAATATTACAAGGTATATACATTAAATTAAAGGTATTCAAATAGTTTAACTAATAAAATAAAAATATTTCACTAGCTCTGCCAAATTCTTAAAAAAAAATGTAAAATAAAGGCCTGGAAAAATAATAGGGACACTTAAATTTTTCAATATGTTCTTATATTTTTAATTATTTTTCCATAAATATTACAAGGTATATACATTAAATTAAAGGTATTCAAATAGTTTAACTAATAAAATAAAAATATTTGACTAGCTCTGCAAAATTCTTAAAAAAAATGTAAAACAAAGGCCTGGAAAAATAATAGGGATAATTAAGTTTTTCAATATATTCTTATATTTTTAATTATTTTTCCATAAATATTACAAGGTATATACATTAAATTAAAGGTATTCAAATAGTTTAACTAATAAAATAAAAATATTTGACTTGCTCTGCCAAATTCTTAAAAAAAAATTAAAATAAAGGCCTGGCAAAATAATAGGGACACTTAAGTTTTTCAATATGTTCTTATATATTTAATTATTTTTCCATAAATATTACAAGGTATATACATTAAATTAAAGGTATTCAAATAGTTTAACTAATAAAATAAAAATATTTCACTAGCTCTGCCAAATTCTTAAAAAAAAATTAAAATAAGGGCCTGGAAAAATAATAGGGACACTTAAGTTTTTCAATATGTTCTTATATTTTTAATTATTTTTCCACAAATATTACAAGGTATATACATTAAATTAAAGGTATTCAAATAGTTTAACTAATAAAATAAAAATATTTGACTAGCTCTGCAAAATTCTTAAAAAAAATGTAAAATAAAGGCCTGGAAAAATAATAGGGACACTTAAGTTTTTCAATATATTCTTATATTTTTAATTATTTTTCCATAAATATTACAAGGTATATACATTAAATTAAAGGTATTCAAATAGTTTAACTAATAAAATAAAAATATTTGACTAGCTCTGCCAAATTCTTAAAAAAAAATTAAAATAAAGGCCTGGAAAAATAATAGGGACACTTAAGTTTTTCAATATGTTCTTATATTTTTAATTATTTTTCCATAAATATTACAAGGTATATATATTAAATTAAATATAATCAAATAGTTTAACTAATAAAATAAAAATATTTCACTAGATCTGCCAAATTGTTAAAAAAAAAATGTAAAATAAAGGCCTGGAAAAATAATAGGGACACTTAAGTTGTTCAATATGTTCTTATATTTTTAATTATTTTTCCATAAATATTACAAGGTATATATATTAAATTAAATATAATCAAATAGTTTAACTAATAAAATAAAAATATTTGACTAGCTTTGCCAAATTCTTAAAAAAAATGTAAAATAAAGGCCTGGAAAAATAATAGGGACACTTAAGTTGTTCAATATGTTCTTATATTTTTAATTATTTTTCCATAAATGTTACATGGTATATATATTAAATTAAATATAATCAAATAGTTTAACTAATAAAATAAAAATATTTGACTAGCTTTGCCAAATTCTTAAAAAAAATGTAAAATAAAGGCCTGGAAAAATAATAGGGACAATTAAGTTTTTCAATATATTCTTATATTTTTAATTATTTTTCCATAAATATTACAAGGTATATACATTAAATTAGAGGTATTCAAATAGTTTAACTAATAAAATAAAAATATTTCACTAGCTCTGCCAAATTCTTAAAAAAAAATTAAAATAAAGGCCTGGAAAAATAATAGGGACACTTAAGTTTTTCAATATGTTCTTATATATTTAATTATTTTTCCATAAATATTACAAGGTATATACATTAAATTAAAGGTATTCAAATAGTTTAACTAATAAAATAAAAATATTTCACTAGCTCTGCCAAATTCTTAAAAAAAAATTAAAATAAAGGCCTGGAAAAATAATAGGGACACTTAAGTTTTTCAATATGTTCTTATATTTTTAATTATTTTTCCACAAATATTACAAGGTATATACATTAAATTAAAGGTATTCAAATAGTTTAACTAATAAAATAAAAATATTTGACTAGCTCTGCAAAATTCTTAAAAAAAATGTAAAATAAAGGCCTGGAAAAATAATAGGGACACTTAAGTTTTTCAATATATTCTTATATTTTTAATTATTTTTCCATAAATATTACAAGGTATATACATTAAATTAAAGGTATTCAAATAGTTTAAATAATAGTTTAACTAATAAAATAAAAATATTTGACTAGCTCTGCCAAATTCTTAAAAAAAAAATTAAAATAAAGGCCTGGAAAAATAATAGGGACACTTAAGTTTTTCAATATGTTCTTATATTTTTAATTATTTTTCCATAAATATTACAAGGTATATACACTAAATTAAAGGTATTCAAATAGTTTAACTAATAAAATAAAAATATTTCACTAGATCTGCCAAATTGTTAAAAAAAAAATGTAAAATAAAGGCCTGGAAAAATAATAGGGACACTTAAGTTGTTCAATATGTTCTTATATTTTTAATTATTTTTTCATAAATATTACAAGGTATATATATTAAATTAAATATAATCAAATAGTTTAACTAATAAAATAAAAATATTTGACTAGCTTTGCCAAATTCTTAAAAAAAATGTAAAATAAAGGCCTGGTAAAATAATAGGGACAATTAAGTTTTTCAATATATTCTTATATTTTTAATTATTTTTCCATAAATATTACAAGGTATATACATTAAATTAAAGGTATTCAAATAGTTTAAATAATAAAATAAAAATATTTCACTAGATCTGCCAAATTCTTAAAAAAAATGTAAAATAAAGGCCTGGAAAAATAATAGGGACACTTAAGTTTTTCAATATATTCTTATATTTTTAATTATTTTTCCATAAATATTACAAGGTATATACATTAAATTAAAGGTATTCAAATAGTTTAACTAATAAAATAAAAATATTTGACTAGCTCTGCCAAATTCTTAAAAAAAAATTAAAATAAAGGCCTGGAAAAATAATAGGGACACTTAAGTTTTTCAATATGTTCTTATATTTTTAATTATTTTTCCATAAATATTACAATGTATATACATTAAATTAAATGTAATCAAATAGTTTAAATAATATAAAATAAAAATATTTGACTAGCTTTGCCAAATTCTTAAAAAAAAATTAAAATAAAGGCCTGGAAAAATAATAGGGACACTTAAGTTTTTCAATATGTTCTTATATTTTTAATTATTTTTCCATAAATATTACAAGGTATATACATTAAATTAAATTTATTCAAATAGTTTAAATAATAAAATAAAAATATTTCACTAGATCTGCCAAATTCTTAAAAAAAATGTAAAATAAAGGCCTGGAAAAATAATAGGGACACTTAAGTTTTTCAATATATTCTTATATTTTTAATTATTTTTGCATAAATATTACAAGGTATATACATTAAATTAAAGGTATTCAAATAGTTTAACTAATAAAATAAAAATATTTCACTAGATCTGCCAAATTCTTAAAAAAAAATGTAAAATAAAGGCCTGGAAAAATAATAGGGACACTTAAGTTTTTCAATATATTCTTATATTTTTAATTATTTTTCCATAAATATTACAAAGTATATACATTAAATTAAAGGTATTCAACTAGTTCAACTAATAAAACAAAAATATTTCACTAGCTCTGCCAAATTCTTAAATAAAATGTAAAATATAGGCCTGGAAAAATAATAGGGACACTTAAGTTTTTCAATATATTCTTATATTTTTAATTATTTTTCCATAAATATTACAAGGTATATACATTAAATTAAATGTATTCAAATAGTTTAACTAATAAAATAAAAATATTTCACTAGCTCTGCCAAATCCTTAAAAATAATGTAAATTAAAGGCCTGAAAAAATAATAGGGACACTTAAGTTTTTTAATATATTCTTATATTTTTAATTATTTTTCCAAAAATATTACAAGGTATATACATTAAATAAAAGGTATTCAAATAGTTTAACTAATAAAATTAAAATATTTCACTAGCTCTGCCAAATTCTTAAAAAAAAAATGTAAAAGAAAGGCCTGGAAAAATAATAGGGACACTTAAGTTTTTCAATATATTCTTATATTTTTAATTATTTTTCCACAAATATTACAAGGTATATACATTAAATTAAAGGTATTCAAATAGTTTAACTAATAAAATAAAAATATTTGACTAGCTCTGCAAAATTCTTAAAAAAATGTAAAATAAAAGCCTGGAAAAATAATAGGGACACTTAAGTTTTTCAATATGTTCTTATATTTTTAATTATTTTTCCATAAATATTACAAGGTATATACACTAAATTAAAGGTATTCAAATAGTTTAACTAATAAAATAAAAATATTTGACTAGCTCTGCCAAATTCTTAAAAAAAAATTTAAATAAAGGCCTGGAAAAATAATAGGGACACTTAAGTTTTTCAATGTTCTTATGTTTTTAATTATTTTTCCATAAATATTACAAGGTATATATATTAAATTAAATATAATCAAATAGTTTAACTAATAAAATAAAAATATTTGACTAGCTTTGCCAAATTCTTAAAAAAAATGTAAAATAAAGGCCTGGTAAAATAATAGGGACAATTAAGTTTTTCAATATATTCTTATATTTTTAATTATTTTTCCATAAATATTACAAGGTATATACATTAAATTAAAGGTATTCAAATAGTTTAAATAATAAAATAAAAATATTTCACTAGATCTGCCAAATTCTTAAAAAAAATGTAAAATAAAGGCCTGGAAAAATAATAGGGACACTTAAGTTTTTCAATATATTCTTATATTTTTAATTATTTTTCCATAAATATTACAAGGTATACACATTAAATTAAAGGTATTCAAATAGTTTAACTAATAAAATAAAAATATTTCACTAGATCTGCCAAATTGTTAAAAAAAATGTAAAATAAAGGCCTGGAAAAATAATAGGGACACTTAAGTTTTTCAATATATTCTTATATTTTTAATTATTTTTCCATAAATATTACAAGGTATATACATTAAATTAAAGGTATTCAAATAGTTTAACTAATAAAATAAAAATATTTGACTAGCTCTGCCAAATTCTTAAAAAAAAATTAAAATAAAGGCCTGGAAAAATAATAGGGACACTTAAGTTTTTCAATATGTTCTTATATTTTTAATTATTTTTCCATAAATATTACAAGGTATATACATTAAATTAAATGTAATCAAATAGTTTAAATAATATAAAATAAAAATATTTGACTAGCTCTGCCAAATTCTTAAAAAAATATTAAAATAAAGGCCTGGAAAAATAATAGGGACACTTAAGTTTTGCAATATGTTCTTATATTTTTAATTATTTTTCCATAAATATTACAAGGTATATACATTAAATTAAATGTAATCAAATAGTTTAACTAATAAAATAGAAATATTTGACTAGCTCTGCCAAATTCTTAAAAAAATATTAAAATAAAGGCCTGGAAAAATAATAGGGACACTTAAGTTTTTCAATATGTTCTTATATTTTTAATTATTTTTCCATAAATATTACAAGGTATATACATTAAATTAAAGGTATTCAAATAGTTTAAATAATAAAATAAAAATATTTCAATAGATCTGCCAAATTCTTAAAAAAAAATTAAAATAAAGGCCTGGAAAAATAATAGGGACACTTAAGTTTTTCAATATATTCTTATATTTTTAATTATTTTTCCATAAATATTACAAGGTATATACATTAAATTAAAGGTATTCAAATAGTTTAACTAATAAAATAAAAATATTTGACTAGCTCTGCCAAATTCTTAAAAAAAAATTAAAATAAAGGCCTGGAAAAATAATAGGGACACTTAAGTTTTTCAATATGTTCTTATATTTTTAATTATTTTTCCATAAATATTACAAGGTATATACATTAAATTAGAGGTATTCAAATAGTTTAACTAATAAAATAAAAATATTTCACTAGCTCTGCCAAATTCTTAAAAAAAAATTAAAATAAAGGCCTGGAAAAATAATAGGGACACTTAAGTTTTTCAATATGTTCTTATATATTTAATTATTTTTCCATAAATATTACAAGGTATATACATTAAATTAAAGGTATTCAAATAGTTTAACTAATAAAATAAAAATATTTCACTAGCTCTGCCAAATTCTTAAAAAAAAATTAAAATAAAGGCCTGGAAAAATAATAGGGACACTTAAGTTTTTCAATATGTTCTTATATTTTTAATTATTTTTCCACAAATATTACAAGGTATATACATTAAATTAAAGGTATTCAAATAGTTTAACTAATAAAATAAAAATATTTGACTAGCTCTGCAAAATTCTTAAAAAAAATGTAAAATAAAGGCCTGGAAAAATAATAGGGACACTTAAGTTTTTCAATATATTCTTATATTTTTAATTATTTTTCCATAAATATTACAAGGTATATACATTAAATTAAAGGTATTCAAATAGTTTAACTAATAAAATAAAAATATTTGACTAGCTCTGCCAAATTCTTAAAAAAAAAAAATTAAAATAAAGGCCTGGAAAAATAATAGGGACACTTAAGTTTTTCAATATGTTCTTATATTTTTAATTATTTTTCCATAAATATTACAAGGTATATACACTAAATTAAAGGTATTCAAATAGTTTAACTAATAAAATAAAAATATTTCACTAGATCTGCCAAATTGTTAAAAAAAAATTTAAAATAAAGGCCTGGAAAAATAATAGGGACACTTAAGTTGTTCAATATGTTCTTATATTTTTAATTATTTTTCCATAAATATTACAAGGTATATATATTAAATTAAATATAATCAAATAGTTTAACTAATAAAATAAAAATATTTGACTAGC
Organism: Sarcophaga caerulescens; assembly: GCA_927399465.1. Classification (NCBI taxonomy): domain Eukaryota; kingdom Metazoa; phylum Arthropoda; class Insecta; order Diptera; family Sarcophagidae; genus Sarcophaga; species Sarcophaga caerulescens. The sequence goes on along the minus strand of OV656873.1, from coordinate 100,175,572 downwards.
TTTGCCAAATTCTTAAAAAAAATGTAAAATAAAGGCCTGGAAAAATAATAGGGACACTTAAGTTTTTCAATATGTTCTTATATTTTTAATTATTTTTCCATAAATATTACAATGTATATACATTAAATTAAATGTAATCAAATAGTTTAAATAATATAAAATAAAAATATTTGACTAGCTCTGCCAAATTCTTAAAAAAATATTAAAATAAAGGCCTGGAAAAATAATAGGGACACTTAAGTTGTTCAATATGTTCTTATATTTTTAATTATTTTTCCATAAATATTACAAGGTATATATATTAAATTAAATATAATCAAATAGTTTAACTAATAAAATAAAAATATTTGACTAGCTTTGCCAAATTCTTAAAAAAAATGTAAAATAAAGGCCTGGTAAAATAATAGGGACAATTAAGTTTTTCAATATATTCTTATATTTTTAATTATTTTTCCATAAATATTACAAGGTATATACATTAAATTAAAGGTATTCAAATAGTTTAAATAATAAAATAAAAATATTTCACTAGATCTGCCAAATTCTTAAAAAAAATGTAAAATAAAGGCCTGGAAAAATAATAGGGACACTTAAGTTTTTCAATATATTCTTATATTTTTAATTATTTTTCCATAAATATTACAAGGTATATACATTAAATTAAAGGTATTCAAATAGTTTAACTAATAAAATAAAAATATTTCACTAGCTCTGCCAAATTCTTAAAAAAAAATGTAAAACAAAGGCCTGGAAAAATAATAGGGACACTTAAGTTTTTCAATATATTCTTATATTTTTAATTATTTTTCCACAAACATTACAAGGTATATACATTAAATTAAAGGTATTCAAATAGTTTAACTAATAAAATAAAAATATTTCACTAGCTCTGCCAAATTCTTAAAAAAAATGTAAAATAAAGGCCTGGAAAAATAATAGGGACACTTAAGTTTTTCAATATATTCTTATATTTATAATTATTTTTCCATAAATATTACAAGGTATATACATTAAATTAAAGGTATTCAAATAGTTTAACTAATAAAATAAAAACATTTCACTAGATCTGCCAAATTGTTAAAAAAAAATGTAAAATAAAGGCCTGGAAAAATAATAGGGACACTTAAGTTTTTCAATATATTCTTATATTTTTAATTATTTTTCCATAAATATTACAAGGTATATACACTAAATTAAAGGTATTCAAATAGTTTAACTAATAAAATAAAAATATTTCACTAGATCTGCCAAATTGTTAAAAAAAAATGTAAAATAAAGGCCTGGAAAAATAAAAGGGACACTTAAGTTTTTCAATATATTCTTATATTTTTAATTATTTTTCCATAAATATTACAAGGTATATACATTAAATTAAAGGTATTCAAATAGTTTAACTAATAAAATAAAAATATTTCACTAGATCTGCCAAATTGTTAAAAAAAAATGTAAAATAAAGGCCTGGAAAAATAATAGGGACACTTAAGTTTTTCAATATGTTCTTATATTTTTAATTATTTTTCCATAAATATTACAAGGTATATACACTAAATTAAAGGTATTCAAATAGTTTAACTAATAAAATAAAAAATATTTCACTAGATCTGCCAAATTGTTAAAAAAAAATGTAAAATAAAGGCCTGGAAAAATAATAGGGACACTTAAGTTTTTCAATATATTCTTATATTTTTAATTATTTTTCCATAAATATTACAAGGTATATACATTAAATTAAAGGTATTCAAATAGTTTAACTAATAAAATAAAAATATTTGACTAGCTCTGCCAAATTCTTAAAAAAAAAATTAAAATAAAGGCCTGGAAAAATAATAGGGACACTTAAGTTTTTCAATATGTTCTTATATTTTTAATTATTTTTCCATAAATATTACAAGGTATATATATTAAATTAAATATAATCAAATAGTTTAACTAATAAAATAAAAATATTTGACTAGCTTTGCCAAATTCTTAAAAAAAATGTAAAATAAAGGCCTGGTAAAATAATAGGGACAATTAAGTTTTTCAATATATTCTTATATTTTTAATTATTTTTCCATAAATATTACAAGGTATATACATTAAATTAAAGGTATTCAAATAGTTTAAATAATAAAATAAAAATATTTCACTAGATCTGCCAAATTCTTAAAAAAAATGTAAAATAAAGGCCTGGAAAAATAATAGGGACACTTAAGTTTTTCAATATATTCTTATATTTTTAATTATTTTTCCATAAATATTACAAGGTATATACATTAAATTAAAGGTATTCAAATAGTTTAACTAATAAAATAAAAATATTTCACTAGATCTGCCAAATTGTTAAAAAAAATGTAAAATAAAGGCCTGGAAAAATAATAGGGACACTTAAGTTTTTCAATATATTCTTATATTTTTAATTATTTTTCCATAAATATTACAAGGTATATACATTAAATTAAAGGTATTCAAATAGTTTAACTAATAAAATAAAAATATTTGACTAGCTCTGCCAAATTCTTAAAAAAAAATTAAAATAAAGGCCTGGAAAAATAATAGGGACACTTAAGTTTTTCAATATGTTCTTATATTTTTAATTATTTTTCCATAAATATTACAAGGTATATACATTAAATTAAATGTAATCAAATAGTTTAAATAATATAAAATAAAAATATTTGACTAGCTCTGCCAAATTCTTAAAAAAATATTAAAATAAAGGCCTGGAAAAATAATAGGGACACTTAAGTTTTGCAATATGTTCTTATATTTTTAATTATTTTTCCATAAATATTACAAGGTATATACATTAAATTAAATGTAATCAAATAGTTTAACTAATAAAATAGAAATATTTGACTAGCTCTGCCAAATTCTTAAAAAAATATTAAAATAAAGGCCTGGAAAAATAATAGGGACACTTAAGTTTTTCAATATGTTCTTATATTTTTAATTATTTTTCCATAAATATTACAAGGTATATACACTAAATTAAAGGTATTCAAATAGTTTAACTAATAAAATAAAAATATTTCACTAGATCTGCCAAATTGTTAAAAAAAATGTAAAATAAAGGCCTGGAAAAATAATAGGGACACTTAAGTTTTTCAATATATTCTTATATTTTTAATTATTTTTCCATAAATATTACAAGGTATACACATTAAATTAAAGGTATTCAAATAGTTTAACTAATAAAATAAAAATATTTCACTAGCTCTGCCAAATTCTTAAAAAAAAATTAAAATAAAGGCCTGGAAAAATAATAGGGACACTTAAGTTTTTCAATATGTTCTTATATTTTTAATTATTTTTTCATAAATATTACAAGGTATATACATTAAATTAAAGGTATTCAAATAGTTTAAATAATAGTTTAACTAATAAAATAAAAATATTTGACTAGCTCTGCCAAATTCTTAAAAAAAAATTAAAATAAAGGCCTGGAAAAATAATAGGGACACTTAGGTTTTTCAATATGTTCTTATATTTTTAATTATTTTTCCATAAATATTACAAGGTATATACATTAAATTAAATGTAATCAAATAGTTTAAATAATATGTTTATGTCTGCTACTTCAAACTTCCCATCCTTGGCGACATAAACAGGATTGTTCAAACGATAGCAAATTGGCAACAGAGGGCGCTGCAGTGGAGATTAAAGCTTTTTTATATTTTTTGACATTTTTGTTTTGTTAATTAATTGCCTTTTTGATCTCGTTTTTATAACATCCAAAAGGATGCATTTAATTTGTTAATTTGTTTTAAAATATATAAAATTTGTACAATAACTTTGTGATAATTGATGTATGTATATTAAAAAATTTTGTGAAAAGAAAGTAAAAATTTAAAAGAAACAAAAGTGAATTGAATTTTGTATGAAAAGTACAAGAAAAGGAATAAAAGAACAAACTAAAATTTTGATTTAAAGACAATTAAAACATAAAAGGCTTATTTTTTTCTATCGAATAAATAAATAAATATGCAATAAAAAGGGAAGTGTATTGGTTGTGATTTATTGGTGATTTTGAACTATTTTAATTTAGTTCTTTTTTTATTAGTGTCCAACACCCCTTTTTTTGTGTTTCTCATCCCCCCCATATACAGTCCACGAATTAACATTTGGTCCTTCGAGCCGGATTTGGAACCTTTTTTTGGATCTTTGGAACCTCTTGTTTTCGGATTTTGGAACTGGTTTGTGTTTTTCATCCCATCGATATTTGGAGCCTTTTTTTGGAATTTTGGAATTTTTTTTTTTTTGGATCTTCGAACTGGTTTTGTTCGACATCTTTACACCAACAATTTTTAAAGTGATCTGTGATCATCAAAGTAACCTTGAAATTTATAAGGTAACGTTGTTTTTGTTTTCCTTTTTTTATTTTTTGATTTTTTCGGTGGTAATTTTGTATACTTGTAAAGTTTTGTTGTCTAGTCTAACAGAACTTTACTTGTATATAGAAATTATAACAGTGTATACATATTCACAAAGTGGTGTGTTTTTGTATTTCGATAGCACGGACACACTTTGTGAATTTAGTGAGTTTGTTTCTACACTGTTATACCAATGTGTCTTGGCTTATAACAAAGTCAAAGGTGACTGAGATGTCGAATTGTGGTGTGAAGATTACAATCGGTAATCGAGTTCAACCACCCAATTTGATATCGGTTATAAGTCAACGGTGGTGTTATAATTGGTGATGGTGCGTTGGCTAAATAGCGAAGGACATTACCTTTTATAACAATCCTTTGAATCCACCGGATACATGAAAGATTGATTTTGATTTTTTATTCTTTAATATATTAATTTTTGTAATCATTGGAATTACTTTAAGTCAACTTATTTTTTGTGACTTCGAAATTAATGGGGAATTTGAATTTGATATTTTTATTTGATTTACGTTTAATTTATTTAATTTTAAATTTAATTTATTTAATTGTAAAGTTTGACTTATTTAATTTATTTGATTTTAAATTCAATTTATTAAATTCATTGCGTTGACGGAATATTATGTACATATACATATTTGCATATATACAAAGTGGATTGAAAGTGGAAAAGACTAGGTGTTCGGTACTACCCTTTCACCTTTGTATTTTTTTTTTTGTTGATCCCTTTTTATTTTGAGACGCGGTAATAAGTATCGGCTTATTGGCCATTGGGAAATTCGTCCTGTTGGCTTAGTTTCGCGAAGTACGTAACTTCTTTTATTTGACGTAAATTCCTTTTTTCATATTTTCGGTAAGGCGTTAAGGTGGTCACGGTGACCTTTTGCTTAAATTTTTAAATACTTTGCTTTTTTAATTGTGTGCTGAAATTTGTTGCTAATTAGCTGGGAATCTCCCTGTAATAGGTCGTCGGTGCGTCGGTATAATATTCGTTTATACAAGCACAACTTATTATTCAGGTTGATTCTTTCCATCCTCGGTATCAAAACAGAACCAACTATGTATCGACTGTTTCGATGTTGGTCATGGGTTGGATGAAGGCAGCCGGAAGTTCGAATTGTTCGGTCTGCTATCTGCGACATCACACTTTGCTGCACCGGGAGGTGTTTCGATCCTCTCGGGAACTTAGAGTTTTTTGGTAGTGATGTGCAGAACTGTTTTGCTGCCATATATGGGCAGATTCTTTTTTTTGAATATTTGTCATCGAAGGCAAATATTTAGAGCTAGGGCTCTGAGAGACATCGGTTCTCTAGCAACTTTTAAGTCGAAAAGTTGCAGAAAAAAATTAGAATTGCCAACAGCAGCAATAAGAGGAGGTATAGGGCCTACAAACGAATGGCGCTTAGGTCGCATTCGTACTTTACATTTGAATAATAATGGTTACAAAGGAACTCAGCGGAAAATCTGATGGAATTCTGAGGTCAAATGATATAAAGCCTGGACACGGCTTTTCATGGAATAGCTTACCGCACATATTTAGGAAAAAGATGACGAGGACGATAAATTGAAAGGTTGATTGAGCCACGACCATACCTGGTGAACGTGTAGGAATATGGGCCGCTGAAGTTAAACCTTCCACTTACAGGGCAATAGACCTAGTCCGTCTGTCCCTAGGAAGGCTATATTGGAAAACTGAAGCACCGAAGAGGACCACCCGCCCACTAGACACGGAAATTATAGGACCTCGTTCGTCCTAATAATTCACTAGGGAACCTAGTTCGTTCAATGGTCGTGAGAGCCGAAGACCTAGTTCGTCGGAAGCTCTAGTTCCGATTTAGTGGCGTGGAACAATAAGACTCAATACCTAATTTTTTTTGAAATTTTCCTGAATACGTCTAAACTTTTTCGTTTTGACGGATCAGAGCTAGAACTGCCGCAAGATGTCGTTTTTGGTTTCCTATTGTTGTGAAATATGAAATTAATATGAAAGTTTTTTTTCTTTGATTTTTTTCTTTTCTTTAGTCTTTAGACGGAGGACATCTTTTTGGTTGCAGTACTGCAAGGGCGCCGGTATGTTTATGTCTGCTACTTCAAACTTCCCATCCTTGGCGACATAAACAGGATTGTTCAAACGATAGCAAATTGGCAACAGAGGGCGCTGCAGTGGAGATTAAAGCTTTTTTATATTTTTTGACATTTTTGTTTTGTTAATTAATTGCCTTTTTGATCTCGTTTTTATAACATCCAAAAGGATGCATTTAATTTGTTAATTTGTTTTAAAATATATAAAATTTGTACAATAACTTTGTGATAATTGATGTATGTATATTAAAAAATTTTGTGAAAAGAAAGTAAAAATTTAAAAGAAACAAAAGTGAATTGAATTTTGTATGAAAAGTACAAGAAAAGGAATAAAAGAACAAACTAAAATTTTGATTTAAAGACAATTAAAACATAAAAGGCTTATTTTTTTCTATCGAATAAATAAATAAATATGCAATAAAAAGGGAAGTGTATTGGTTGTGATTTATTGGTGATTTTGAACTATTTTAATTTAGTTCTTTTTTTATTAGTGTCCAACACCCCTTTTTTTGTGTTTCTCATCCCCCCCATATACAGTCCACGAATTAACATAATATAAAATAAAAATATTTGACTAGCTCTGCCAAATTCTTAAAAAAATATTAAAATAAAGGCCTGGAAAAATAATAGGGACACTTAAGTTTTGCAATATGTTCTTATATTTTTAATTATTTTTCCATAAATATTACAAGGTATATACATTAAATTAAATGTAATCAAATAGTTTAACTAATAAAATAGAAATATTTGACTAGCTCTGCCAAATTCTTAAAAAAATATTAAAATAAAGGCCTTGAAAAATAATGGGGACACTTAAGTTTTTCAATATGTTCTTATATTTTTAATTATTTTTCCATAAATATTACAAGGTATATACACTAAATTAAAGGTATTCAAATAGTTTAACTAATAAAATAAAAATATTTCACTAGATCTGCCAAATTGTTAAAAAAAAATGTAAAATAAAGGCCTGGAAAAATAATAGGGACACTTAAGTTTTTCAATATATTCTTATATTTTTAATTATTTTTCCATAAATATTACAAGGTATACACATTAAATTAAAGGTATTCAAATAGTTTAACTAATAAAATAAAAATATTTCACTAGCTCTGCCAAATTCTTAAAAAGAAAATGTAAAATAAAGGCCTGGAAAAATAATAGGGACACTTAAGTTTTTCAATATATTCTTATATTTTTAATTATTTTTCCATAAATATTACAAGGTATATACACTAAATTAAAGGTATTCAAATAGTTTAACTAATAAAATAAAAATATTTCACTAGATCTGCCAAATTGTTAAAAAAAAATGTAAAATAAAGGCCTGGAAAAATAATAGGGACACTTAAGTTTTTCAATATATTCTTATATTTTTAATTATTTTTCCATAAATATTACAAGGTATATACATTAAATTAAAGGTATTCAAATAGTTTAACTAATAAAATAAAAATATTTCACTAGATCTGCCAAATTGTTAAAAAAATGTAAAATAAAGGCCTGGAAAAATAATAGGGACACTTAAGTTTTTCAATATGTTCTTATATTTTTAATTATTTTTCCATAAATATTACAAGGTATATACACTAAATTAAAGGTATTCAAATAGTTTAACTAATAAAATAAAAATATTTCACTAGATCTGCCAAATTGTTAAAAAAAAATGTAAAATAAAGGCCTGGAAAAATAATAGGGACACTTAAGTTTTTCAATATATTCTTATATTTTTAATTATTTTTCCATAAATATTACAAGGTATATACATTAAATTAAAGGTATTCAAATAGTTTAACTAATAAAATAAAAATATTTGACTAGCTCTGCCAAATTCTTAAAAAAAAATTAAAATAAAGGCCTGGAAAAATAATAGGGACACTTAAGTTTTTCAATATGTTCTTATATTTTTAATTATTTTTCCATAAATATTACAAGGTATATATATTAAATTAAATATAATCAAATAGTTTAACTAATAAAATAAAAATATTTGACTAGCTTTGCCAAATTCTTAAAAAAAATGTAAAATAAAGGCCTGGTAAAATAATAGGGACAATTAAGTTTTCAATATATTCTTATATTTTTAATTATTTTTCCATAAATATTACAAGGTATATACATTAAATTAAAGGTATTCAAATAGTTTAAATAATAAAATAAAAATATTTCACTAGATCTGCCAAATTCTTAAAAAAAATGTAAAATAAAGGCCTGGAAAAATAATAGGGACACTTAAGTTTTTCAATATATTCTTATATTTTTTATTATTTTTCCATAAATATTACAAGGTATATACATTAAATTAAAGGTATTCAAAAAGTTTAACTAATAAAATAAAAATATTTCACTAGATCTGCCAAATTGTTAAAAAAAATGTAAAATAAAGGCCTGGAAAAATAATAGGGACACTTAAGTTTTTCAATATGTTCTTATATTTTTAATTATTTTTCCATAAATATTACAAGGTATATACATTAAATTAAATGTAATCAAATAGTTTAAATAATATAAAATAAAAATATTTGACTAGCTCTGCCAAATTCTTAAAAAAATATTAAAATAAAGGCCTGGAAAAATAATAGGGACACTTACGTTTTGCAATATGTTCTTATATTTTTAATTATTTTTCCATAAATATTACAAGGTATATACATTAAATTAAAGGTATTCAAATAGTTTAAATAATAGTTTAACTAATAAAATAAAAATATTTGACTAGCTCTGCCAAATTCTTAAAAAAAAATTAAAATAAAGGCCTGGAAAAATAATAGGGACACTTAGGTTTTTCAATATGTTCTTATATTTTTAATTATTTTTCCATAAATATTACAAGGTATATACATTAAATTAAATGTAATCAAATAGTTTAAATAATATAAAATAAAAATATTTGACTAGCTCTGCCAAATTCTTAAAAAAATATTAAAATAAAGGCCTGGAAAAATAATAGGGACACTTAAGTTTTGCAATATGTTCTTATATTTTTAATTATTTTTCCATAAATATTACAAGGTATATACATTAAATTAAATGTAATCAAATAGTTTAACTAATAAAATAGAAATATTTGACTAGCTCTGCCAAATTCTTAAAAAAATATTAAAATAAAGGCCTTGAAAAGTAATAGGGACACTTAAGTTTTTCAATATGTTCTTATATTTTTAATTATTTTTCCATAAATATTACAAGGTATATACACTAAATTAAAGGTATTCAAATAGTTTAACTAATAAAATAAAAATATTTCACTAGATCTGCCAAATTGTTAAAAAAAAATGTAAAATAAAGGCCTGGAAAAATAATAGGGACACTTAAGTTTTTCAATATATTCTTATATTTTTAATTATTTTTCCATAAATATTACAAGGTATACACATTAAATTAAAGGTATTCAAATAGTTTAACTAATAAAATAAAAATATTTCACTAGCTCTGCCAAATTCTTAAAAAGAAAATGTAAAATAAAGGCCTGGAAAAATAATAGGGACACTTAAGTTTTTCAATATATTCTTATATTTTTAATTATTTTTCCATAAATATTACAAGGTATATACACTAAATTAAAGGTATTCAAATAGTTTAACTAATAAAATAAAAATATTTCACTAGATCTGCCAAATTGTTAAAAAAAAATGTAAAATAAAGGCCTGGAAAAATAATAGGGACACTTAAGTTTTTCAATATATTCTTATATTTTTAATTATTTTTCCATAAATATTACAAGGTATATACATTAAATTAAAGGTATTCAAATAGTTTAACTAATAAAATAAAAATATTTCACTAGATCTGCCAAATTGTTAAAAAAATGTAAAATAAAGGCCTGGAAAAATAATAGGGACACTTAAGTTTTTCAATATATTCTTATATTTTTAATTATTTTTCCATAAATATTACAATGTATATACATTAAATTAAAGGTATTCAAATAGTTTAACTAATAAAATAAAAATATTTGACTAGCTCTGCCAAATTCTTAAAAAAAAATTAAAATAAAGGCCTGGAAAAATAATAGGGACACTTAAGTTTTTCAATATGTTCTTATATTTTTAATTATTTTTCCATAAATATTACAAGGTATATACACTAAATTAAAGGTATTCAAATAGTTTAACTAATAAAATAAAAATATTTGACTAGCTCTGCCAAATTCTTAAAAAAAATGTAAAATAAAGGCCTGGTAAAATAATAGGGACAATTAAGTTTTTCAATATATTCTTATATTTTTAATTATTTTTCCACAAATATTACAAGGTATATACATTAAATTAAAGGTATTCAAATAGTTTAAATAATAAAATAAAAATATTTCACTAGATCTGCCAAATTCTTAAAAAAAATGTAAAATAAAGGCCTGGAAAAATAATAGGGACACTTAAGTTTTTCAATATATTCTTATATTTTTAATTATTTTTCCATAAATATTACAAGGTATATACATTAAATTAAAGGTATTCAAATAGTTTAACTAATAAAATAAAAATATTTCACTAGATCTGCCAAATTGTTAAAAAAAATGTAAAATAAAGGCCTGGAAAAATAATAGAGACACTTAAGTTTTTCAATATATTCTTATATTTTTAATTATTTTTCCATAAATATTACAAGGTATATACATTAAATTAAAGGTATTCAAATAGTTTAACTAATAAAATAAAAATATTTGACTAGCTCTGCCAAATTCTTAAAAAAAAATTAAAATAAAGGCCTGGAAAAATAATAGGGACACTTAAGTTTTTCAATATGTTCTTATATTTTTAATTATTTTTCCATAAATATTACAAGGTATATACATTAAATTAAATGTAATCAAATAGTTTAAATAATATAAAATAAAAATATTTGACTAGCTCTGCCAAATTCTTAAAAAAATATTAAAATAAAGGCCTGGAAAAATAATAGGGACACTTAAGTTTTTCAATATATTCTTATATTTTTAATTATTTTTCCATAAATATTACAAGGTATATACATTAAATTAAATGTAATCAAATAGTTTAACTAATAAAATAGAAATATTTGACTAGCTCTGCCAAATTCTTAAAAAAATATTAAAATAAAGGCCTGGAAAAATAATAGGGACACTTAAGTTTTTCAATATGTTCTTATATTTTTAATTATTTTTCCATAAATATTACAAGGTATATACACTAAATTAAAGGTATTCAAATAGTTTAACTAATAAAATAAAAATATTTCACTAGATCTGCCAAATTGTTAAAAAAAATGTAAAATAAAGGCCTGGAAAAATAATAGGGACACTTAAGTTTTTCAATATATTCTTATATTTTTAATTATTTTTCCATAAATATTACAAGGTATACACATTAAATTAAAGGTATTCAAATAGTTTAACTAATAAAATAAAAATATTTCACTAGCTCTGCCAAATTCTTAAAAAAAAAATTAAAATAAAGACCTGGAAAAATAATAGGGACACTTAAGTTTTTCAATATGTTCTTATATTTTTAATTATTTTTCCATAAATATTACAAGGTATATACATTAAATTAAAGGTATTCAAATAGTTTAAATAATAGTTTAACTAATAAAATAAAAATATTTCACTAGCTCTGCCAAATTCTTAAAAAAAAAATTAAAATAAAGGCCTGGAAAAATAATAGGGACACTTAAGTTTTTCAATATATTCTTATATTTTTAATTATTTTTCCATAAATATTACAAGGTATATACATTAAATTAAAGGTATTCAAATAGTTTAACTAATAAAATAAAAATATTTCACTAGATCTGCCAAATTGTTAAAAAAAATGTAAAATAAAGGCCTGGAAAAATAATAGGGACACTTAAGTTTTTCAATATATTCTTATATTTTTAATTATTTTTCCATAAATATTACAAGGTATATACATTAAATTAAAGGTATTCAAATAGTTTAACTAATAAAATAAAAATACTTCACTAGCTCTGCCAAATTCTTAAAAAAAAATGTAAAATAAAGGCCTGGAAAAATAATAGGGACACTTAAGTTTTTCAATATGTTCTTATATTTTTAATTATTTTTCCATAAATATTACAAGGTATATACATTAAATTAAAGGTATTCAAATAGTTTAACTAATAAAATAAAAATATTTGACTAGCTCTGCAAAATTCTTAAAAAAAATGTAAAACAAAGGCCTGGAAAAATAATAGGGACAATTAAGTTTTTCAATATATTCTTATATTTTTAATTATTTTTCCATAAATATTACAAGGTATATACATTAAATTAAAGGTATTCAAATAGTTTAACTAATAAAATAAAAATATTTGACTAGCTCTGCCAAATTCTTAAAAAAAAATTAAAATAAAGGCCTGGAAAAATAATAGGGACACTTAAGTTTTTCAATATGTTCTTATATATTTAATTATTTTTCCATAAATATTACAAGGTATATACATTAAATTAAAGGTATTCAAATAGTTTAACTAATAAAATAAAAATATTTCACTAGCTCTGCAAAATTCTTAAAAAAAATGTAAAATAAAGGCCTGGAAAAATAATAGGGACACTTAAGTTTTTCAATATATTCTTATATTTTTAATTATTTTTCCATAAATATTACAAGGTATATACATTAAATTAAAGGTATTCAAATAGTTTAACTAATAAAATAAAAATATTTGACTAGCTCTGCCAAATTCTTAAAAAAAAATTAAAATAAAGGCCTGGAAAAATAATAGGGACTGAAGACTAGACTTTCTATCTAGCCTTTTGGTAATAAAAAAAATAAGAAAAGAACTCTGTCTTTCTTAAAATAAATTCAGGTTTTATTGAAGCCTCTTGCTTCTTTGAAATTCAACAATGAACTTAAAACTAAAATGACCAGAAGGTCTTTAAGGAGTATATCCAAAACAAATTCATTTAATGACTCACTTATAATTCAAAAAAAAAGAGATAAAATTAAGAGATCAATTACAAAAAAACTCAAATTAGGTACTTCATTATTAAATATAAAAACAAAAAGAAAATTAGAGTGTTCTCTCTTTACACTTAAAAAAATAGTAATAGAAAATAATATACAAAGTTAAATAGAAATTAGGATAGAAAATAATAATACACAAAAGTTAAATAAAAATAAAGTTGAAGTGGCTTCAACACACTCCCCCCTGAGAGTGGCAACAGCATCCTCTCCATACTCCAGACACGATCCATCCAAATGTCGATGCTTGGGCTATTGGAACATCCAGGGACGACTGCTTAATCTCGGGTCTTAAAATTCTTCGAGCGACGTCACTACCCAATACTCCGTCAATCTGTTTGCACGAATCAAAAAATGGATGTGCTAGGGGGTCGTACTGCCTAAAGTGCTGAAGCAATGAAGCATCCAAAATTGGGTCCGGCATATCACCATCCAGTTGATCTTTTATGAGTAGGTCTATCATAAACTCATCTTTTTCTTCGTGGGGAAAACTTGGCTCCAAAATAAAACGACCGTATACTTCTCCTTGAGATCTTTTCGGCTTAAAGTCGGGAAGTATTTTAGCTACATCCCACAGGATATAGGAGCGCTCTGCGTGCCTGTCTAGCTCAAATACGGTGAACATCTTCGCACCCATAAAATTAAGGTTCACTCTCACGATGGGCTTAATCGGCCAAGATGTCGGGATCGATGTTTGGGTAGATACGTCTTCTTTAGTCTTCTGACGGTCTGCTCGTGGTGGTGTTTGGGTAGACTGGCTAACTCGAACTTTGTCTGGATGAGTCGGAGTCTCATTTGCAGCATTGCGGAATACCTTTTGGACGGCCCCGTGTGTTTTTATTTTTTTGATAACAATGATTTCTTCAAGATGAAGTTCATCGGCCAGAGTTGCCAATTCCATGTCCTCTAGATGAGGGGTCGCGGCTTGCGGAGTTGCCACTGGAATTGTTGATGAAGTGATTGCAGAAGCTGGATCGGACACCGGTTTCTCACGAAGAGGTTCAGTAGGCACGTCATTTTTTATTTCTTCTGGGTGTAGTAGAGTATGATGAAACGCATTACAAGGCTGCCCATCTACTAGAGCTGCACATCGCTTTGTCGAAGGGCACTCCTTTCGGAAGTGATTATACGCGAGGCAATTAAGGCAAAACCCTTTAGCTCGTGCCGATTTCCAGCGCAAACCTACGCTGAGGTCTCTAAAAGGCTTGCAGTACTGAAGCGGATGGTTGACATGACAAATATGACAACGTGGGCGCTTGTTCATCTCCATCTATATTGATAATGAAAAGAAAGAAATATATACAGTGTTAATTATACCTAGTGCGATTAAGTTTTCTAATTTTCTATTTTCGTTGGGGAATTTGATACATTACTCAGTAGCTTTTGGTGGGAGTTTACTTTCAGTATTGTTGGTTGGTAGCAAACATAATTTTACAACTGGACGTAAAATTTTACCATTCTTTGTGATAACTTCAGCAACTCTTATTTTACCGTCTCTACCATAGATAACGTTTTTAACGCGACCAAGGTTCCACTCGGTAGGTGGTAGAAAGTCTTCTTTGACTATCACAATATCGTTTGGTTTGAGGTTGTCGCGTTCCTTCTGCCATTTAAAACGTTTCTGGAGCTCGGTGATATATTCTGATTTCCAACGTCGAGCAAAAATATGTTGGAGTGCTTTCAATCTTTCCCAACGTTTTAGGAATGGAACATCCTTAAGTGGGGGTTCAGCAGGTGCTTCTGGTAGTGCCGTAATCGGAGCACCTCGAAGTAAATGTCCTGGGGTCAGAGGTAAAATCTCATGCGGGTTTTCGGTTAGAGGCGAAAGAGGTCGCGAATTTAAAACAGCTTCGATACGAACTAGAAGCGTATTGAATTCTTCGAAGGTGAAGGTCAAGTTGTTGGTCACTTTCTTCAGATGAGACTTCATGCTCTTTACTGCTGCCTCCCAAAGGCCACCCATATGAGGTGCGTATGGCGGTATAAAAGACCAAGTAAAGCCCAATGTAGTATACTTCTCAATTAAAGCCTTTTCAGTAGATTTTAGAAAATCATTATGGCTTTTTAGAAGAGCATAGCTTGCACCAAGGAAGTTTCGACCGTTGTCTGAAAACATTGTCTTAGGGAGACCTCTGCGCCCGGTAAATCTGTCAAAGCAGGCTAGAAAGGCATCTGTTGAGAGATCAGAACAAACTTCTAAATGAACGGCTCGAGTAGAGAAACACACGAACACCGCAGCATAACCTTTAAGGATTTTCGCATTTCTCAGTGTAGAGGATTTAATGCTGAATGGACCAGCGAAATCGACTCCGGTATATGTGAATGGCAAGGAAAAGTTCACACGTTCTGGCGGGAGTGCGGCCATTATTTGGTGCTGGACCTTATGCTTATAGATCGTACACGTCTTACATTCTCGTATACATTTTCGAACAAGATTTTTTAATCTCGGGATGTAAAACCCTTGACGAATCGCACGTAGCATTATGTGATGTTCAGAGTGAAGCAAAATGCGATGTGTAAAATTAACTAAAAGTTTCGCTAGATGTGACCTTTCTGGAACAATGACTGGATGACGTTCCTCGTAGCTTAAACCTGAGTTATTAAGTCTGCCGCCAACTCGTAGAAGGTCGTCCTTATCAATAAAAGGATTTAAGTTGAGTAACCTGCTTTTGCGGCTTAACGGTTTCTTTTCTTTGAGACAATCATATTCACGGTAAAAATATCTCTTCTGAGCGATAGAAATAAGTCGTGTTTTCAAAGAGCTAATTTCTTCAGCCGTAATAAACTTTTCGGTTGAAAATGGTTTCTTTAGGACTCGGTTGATAAATCGAAGTCGATAACAAATAACTCGCAATGCTCTTGGAAAAGATGAAAACTCTTCTAGTACATCTGCACAATTCGCTTCAAGATGAAGGTTGATGATAGACTTCTTCGTCTCCAAATCGACTGGATCAAAAGTCCGAGGAATTGGCCACAGTGTAGTGGGAAGGTGTAGCCAAGTAGGTCCGTGCCACCAGAGTTGATTTTCTGCAAGTTCCTGCGGGGAGCAGCCACGCGTGCCTATATCTGCAGGATTTTCTTCAGTTTTGACATGTTTCCAATTCTGAGCGCTGGCGATACTAATAATCTGAGCCACACGATTTGCGACATACGTTTTTAACGTATAAGGAGGTTTTTGTAACCAACCCAATACTATGGACGAGTCTGTCCATAAAAAAAGTTCATATGAGAACTGGCTGTTCGTGACTATATTACGGATGAGCTTAGCAAGCAATAGAGCTCCACACAATTCAAGTTTTGGAACGGTAGTCCGTTTGATTGGAGCCACTTTCGTTTTTGCAACTAGCAAATGACTTTTTATTTGGCCTTCTGAGTTTTCTGTTCGAATGTATACCGAACCACAATATGCCTTCTCTGAGGCGTCACAGAAGCCATGTATCTGAATTCTATGTCCTGGAGTGAAATCTACCCATCTAGGTATCTTAATGGTTGAAACAAACGGCAAGTTTTTCAAGAATAAATTCCATTTCAGGAGTATGTGTGGAGGTACCCCTTCATCCCAATCGGACTTTTCTTCCCATAATTCTTGCATCAAAGTTTTAGCAATAATAACGACTGGGCCTAGCCAACCTAGAGGGTCAAATAATCTTGCGATGGCCGATAAGATTTTTCGTTTTGTCGCGGATGGGGTACTTTCAATTGGCTCTACAGCATAGTAAAATATATCACTTAACGCATTCCAGCGTATTCCTAAAGTTTTTAAAGAGCTGGCGTCATCCAACTTCAAGAAATCTTCATCTAGAAGATCCTCCCGGCACAAACTTTCGAGCAGAAACTGGTCGTTTGCAGTCATCTTTTTAAGGGGAAATCCAGCAGATTTCAAAGCTTTAATAAGCTCATCTTGTTTTAACTTGGCTTCTTCAAGCGTATGTCCTCCTGAGAGTATGTCGTCGACATAAACCTCGTTTTTCAAAATAACCGATGCTTTGGGATATATGTGTCTGCAATCATGACCTAACTCAAGTAGAGTCCTGATCGCCAAAAAGGGGGCGCAATTGACGCCAAACGTAACCGTTTTAAGTTGAAAAGAATTCACATGTCCATCAGCTTTGTCGCGGAATAATATCTGTTGATAGGATCGATCCGCTTCATGTATCAAGATTTGTCTATACATCTTCTGTATATCTCCTGTGAATACGTATTTGTAATTTCGCCATCGTAGAACAAGCTGCATCAAATCCGCTTGAAGCGTTGGGCCTTGGCAGAGCACATCATTCAAGGAAAATCCGCTTCCTGTCTTCTTTGAGGCATTAAATACTACTCGAACCTTGGTAGTTTTGCTCTCTGGCTTGACAACCGCGTGGTGGGGTAGAAAGAACGAAGAAACCTTTTCAGCTTTGGGTTCAAAATGTACAACAGATTCCATATGATCCAAATTTAGGTATTCTTGTAGAACTTCGGCGTACTGCGCTTTCAAAACTGGATTTTTATCGAGTGTTTTCTCCATTCTGTGGTACTGTGCTAGAGCCATATTTCGAGAAGGACCCAAAAAAATCTCATTGGGAAACTGTTCCTTAAAAGGAAGCCGCACTACGTAACGTCCATCAGATTGTCGAATTGTGGTACGTTTATAAAAATTTTCACAATATATGTCGCTTTCCGACTGAATATCTCCTTTTTCCACCTCTTCTATCTCCCAAAACTTCTTTAGCTGCTCATGAAGGACCAGATCGCTACACGGCGAAACCGATGTATGAAATGATTGGACTTGTGTGTCCGGTTCAGGGCCTGATAAATACCACCCGAAATGAGACTCTCGAGCCTCAAGACAGTTTCCAATATTCATTTTTACGCCGCTCAAATTTATAAATGGCAAATAATCGCTACCAATAATCATTTCTATTGCAGCAGGTTTATAAAAATATGGATCTGCAAGATGTAAACCTTTTATATCGTCTAAATTTTGCATTAGAATCGGCCGTGAAGGCATAAAATGTGCCAATGTTGGTACCACAGTCGCTCGGATTTTGATTTTAAAATCGGATATACGAGATTTAACTGTGACATAGCACCTTCCCTTCGAACTTCCTACCACCGTCTCACCGAATCCTGATATTTCGCTGCGATGGGGTTCTAGAGGTATCGATAAATTCCGTTGAACACGTTTTAGTATAAAACTCCTAGTGGACCCTGTATCAATTAACGCTCGAACAGTGAATTTTTCGCCTAAATGTTCTACGTAGACCAAAGCTGTTGGTAAAATAGTAGTTCCACTGTGTTGAGATAAATTAACTTGAATTGACTCGATTTCATCTGCATTAGAAATGGCAGACCGTTCAGAATGAGAATTGGACGGCTTCGTCTTGTTCCGAATACCTGACGCAGTAGATCTTTCATAATCCTGACGATTCTGTTGAGATGATGTCCTTGGATTTGGAAAGTTTTTCGACTTATCTTCATCAATATGTAGCATAGTGTGATGCCTTTTATTACAAATTATGCAACTACTTGCACTCTGACAGTTCATCTTAAAATGGTTGGATGAAAAACAATTCGCACAAATTTTGTTTGCGTATACATATTTTATTCTATCTTTGACTGACAAACCCTTAAAATATTTGCAAAATCGTAACGCATGATTCTGTTTACATTTCTTGCAACTAAATTTATTTCCTTCGGTTTCAGTATTAGAATAAAAAACTTGCGATTTGGAGGTGTTGTTGTCTCTGCCGGACGTCTTCCTCAAATTCGTAAGAGTTTCCAGCGTTTCAATTCGTTCAGTCAGAAATTGGCTAAGTTGTTGCCAAGAAGGCAGTTCCTTGTGGTTACTCAAGGAGTCTTCCCATGCACGTGAAGTTTCTTCTGGGAGCTTTGAAGTGCAAATGTGCATAAGGAACGGATCATTACTTCCTACCTCGACTTGGAAAGATCTAATAACTGACAAACCATCGTTGACCGTATCTTGAAGAAGCCTTAAAAACTTTAACGTTTCATTCTGAGGGGCCTGGATGCCATATATCTTCTTGATTTGATTGTTAATTAAAATTCGCTTATTTTCGTAGCGATTTTTCAAAGCCTGCCAAGCTAATTCGAAATTAGAATCCACCAACTCATAATCTTTTATGAGGTGGTAGGCCTCCCCCCTCGTTTTGCCAAGCAAATAATATAATTTCTGAGCCGGGGCTACAGAAGGCTCATTTCCAACAACTGCCATGAAAATATCCCTAAACGCGGGCCATTTGCTGAAACCTCCTTCAAAAGTTTGGATTTCGACTGCTGGTAGCTTAAGCGACGACTGACGAACCACTGTTCCTTTAGGTTCCGGAGCTTTAGATTTTAACATTTCCATTATTTTCGCCTTCAAAATCTGATACTGCTCGCAAGCATCTTCGTATTTCAAAGAAACTTCGTCTTGGAAATCTTCTTCCTTCACATTTTCTTCGCCTATGATAAATTCCTCAAATGTTTCTATCATCTTCAGCCATCTTCTCTCTAATTCGGACTGCTTTACTTCCAAAAGTGAAATCGTCAAAGTTTCGGGATCGATTTTCTCAAAAGTAGAGCAAAAAACAGCTACCTGCTGAATGTCATATTTGCATTTCCTTTTAGTAACCATTTTCGAATTCTAAATTGAAAGCCTCAAAATAATTTATACCGAATTTCCTTGAGAAATACCTGACCTTATAGACCAAATCCAAAAAAAAATCGTGAAGAAATTAAACGTCAAAATATTCGCGAAGAATGAAAGCGGAGGCAAAAAAAGTTCAAAAACCAGCGATAAATTCCCAAAAATTGTTAATATAGCAGTGGCAGTATTCTATTTTTCTAATTTATATTTCCGTAAATACCGTACTCTACCACCTTGAGTTTATTTTTAAATTCATAAAAAAAAATTTTCCATCAAATTCTCCCGAAATAAGTATCAAATAATCGCATTACACAAACTTACCGTTTCCCCGCAAAAAAAATTCTTACTGGACACCCTTGCTGTTAGCTGTTATCTTCTTCTTAGTTATTGTTGTTGTTGTTGCTGTCTGCAAATTTTTTTTTTCCAAAGTTTTACTTTACTCTTCAGTGTTTTTTATATGTATATATTTATTTATTTTAGCACTTTGCTTATTTATTCGGAAGAAATTCAGTGTTTCTTATTATTTTTCCTTATTCCGATGAAATTCAGTGTTTAAGTTTTGTTATTTGTTTCCACTTCACTTTTTCCACTTTTTATTATGTCCAAATATTAAATTATTTTACTCTAATACTTGTCACTGCACTTCTTTTCTTTTATGTTGAAGATGCCGCTATAAATTGAATTGCACATAAGAAGTAAGGGAAACGATTGGAATTAGAACACTTGTTAATAAGTGTGAAGAGTATGACAAGTGTGAAATTAGCCACTGCGCATGTCATAAAGAAATTCCGTTGTTTTTTATTTACCAGTGTTGGTACTTTTTAATAGTGATGGTACGTAGGGGATTTTTGATATTCCTTTAGGGATTTTATTAAATTTGAAGGTTATGTTCGAATTATTTCAATTACTTAGTTTTCCAGCTCTTTTCAATGAATTTTATAAAAAATTAAACAATCGCACTAAATATAAATTAACCACTGTACATACCTAATCCTTTGCTCAATACCGATGATTTTCTGCCTCGAAAAATAAATTTTGTGGGAGACACTTCTTCCTTCTTGGAATGGCCAGCAACTTCCCAGGCGTTTTCCTCTTCGGTGGAACGGGATACACACCAAAGACTGTTCTGTATGCAGTCCTCTTGACTGCTGTTGATGTCTTAGTTGTTGCGATAGAACAACTATTGTAGACACTTCAACAATTTTGCCAGAGTTGTTACGATGGAACAACTGTTTAAGGCAATCAGTGGACAGGCTTTCCACTGGTTAATCCAATCCTAGCTCCTCTAGGACTTCTCGAAGGACCAAAATGAAGACTAGACTTTCTTTCTAGCCTTTTGGTAATAAAAAAAATAAGAAAAGAACTCTGTCTTTCTTAAAATAAATTCAGGTTTTATTGAAGCCTCTTGCTTCTTTGAAATTCAACAATGAACTTAAAACTAAAATGACCAGAAGGTCTTTAAGGAGTATATCCAAAACAAATTCATTTAATGACTCACTTATAATTCAAAAAAAAAAGAGATAAAATTAAGAGATCAATTACAAAAAAACTCAAATTAGGTACTTCATTATTAAATATAAAAACAAAAAGAAAATTAGAGTGTTCTCTCTTTACACTTAAAAAAAATAGTAATAGAAAATAATATACAAAGTTAAATAGAAATTAGGATAGAAAATAATAATACACAAAAGTTAAATAAAAATAAAGTTGAAGTGGCTTCAACAGGGACACTTAAGTTTTTCAATATGTTCTTATATTTTTAATTATTTTTCCATAAATATTACAAGGTATATACACTAAATTAAAGGTATTCAAATAGTTTAACTAATAAAATAAAAATATTTCACTAGATCTGCCAAATTGTTAAAAAAAAATGTAAAATAAAGGCCTGGAAAAATAATAGGGACACTTAAGTTGTTCAATATGTTCTTATATTTTTAATTATTTTTCCATAAATATTACAAGGTATATACACTAAATTAAAGGTATTCAAATAGTTTAACTAATAAAATAAAAATATTTCACTAGATCTGCCAAATTGTTAAAAAAAAATGTAAAATAAAGGCCTGGAAAAATAATAGGGACACTTAAGTTGTTCAATATGTTCTTATATTTTTAATTATTTTTCCATAAATATTACAAGGTATATATATTAAATTAAATATAATCAAATAGTTTAACTAATAAAATAAAAATATTTGACTAGCTTTGCCAAATTCTTAAAAAAAATGTAAAATAAAGGCCTGGAAAAATAATAGGGACAATTAAGTTTTTCAATATATTCTTATATTTTTAATTATTTTTCCATAAATATTACAAGGTATATACATTAAATTAAAGGTATTCAAATAGTTTAAATAATAAAATAAAAATATTTCACTAGATCTGCCAAATTCTTAAAAAAAATGTAAAATAAAGGCCTGGAAAAATAATAGGGACACTTAAGTTTTTCAATATATTCTTATATTTTTAATTATTTTTCCATAAATATTACAAGGTATATACATTAAATTAAAGGTATTCAAATAGTTTAACTAATAAAATAAAAATATTTCACTAGATCTGCCAAATTGTTAAAAAAAAATGTAAAATAAAGGCCTGGAAAAATAATAGGGACACTTAAGTTTTTCAATATATTCTTATATTTTTAATTATTTTTCCATAAATATTACAAGGTATATACATTAAATTAAAGGTATTCAAATAGTTTAACTAATAAAATAAAAATATTTGACTAGCTCTGCCAAATTCTTAAAAAAAAATTAAAATAAAGGCCTGGAAAAATAATAGGGACACTTAAGTTTTTCAATATGTTCTTATATTTTTAATTATTTTTCCATAAATATTACAAGGTATATACATTAAATTAAATGTAATCAAATAGTTTAAATAATATAAAATAAAAATATTTGACTAGCTCTGCCAAATTCTTAAAAAAATATTAAAATAAAGGCCTGGAAAAATAATAGGGACACTTAAGTTTTGCAATATGTTCTTATATTTTTAACTATTTTTCCATAAATATTACAAGGTATATACATTAAATTAAATGTAATCAAATAGTTTAACTAATAAAATAGAAATATTTGACTAGCTCTGCCAAATTCTTAAAAAAATATTAAAATAAAGGCCTGGAAAAATAATAGGGACACTTAAGTTGTTCAATATGTTCTTATATTTTTAATTATTTTTCCATAAATATTACAAGGTATATACACTAAATTAAAGGTATTCAAATAGTTTAACTAATAAAATAAAAATATTTCACTAGATCTGCCAAATTGTTAAAAAAAAATGTAAAATAAAGGCCTGGAAAAATAATAGGGACACTTAAGTTGTTCAATATGTTCTTATATTTTTAATTATTTTTCCATAAATATTACAAGGTATATATATTAAATTAAATATAATCAAATAGTTTAACTAATAAAATAAAAATATTTGACTAGCTTTGCCAAATTCTTAAAAAAAATGTAAAATAAAGGCCTGGTAAAATAATAGGGACAATTAAGTTTTTCAATATATTCTTATATTTTTAATTATTTTTCCATAAATATTACAAGGTATATACATTAAATTAAAGGTATTCAAATAGTTTAAATAATAAAATAAAAATATTTCACTAGATCTGCCAAATTCTTAAAAAAAATGTAAAATAAAGGCCTGGAAAAATAATAGGGACACTTAAGTTTTTCAATATATTCTTATATTTTTAATTATTTTTCCATAAATATTACAAGGTATATACATTAAATTAAAGGTATTCAAATAGTTTAACTAATAAAATAAAAATATTTCACTAGATCTGCCAAATTGTTAAAAAAAAATGTAAAATAAAGGCCTGGAAAAATAATAGGGACACTTAAGTTTTTCAATATATTCTTATATTTTTAATTATTTTTCCATAAATATTACAAGGTATATACATTAAATTAAAGGTATTCAAATAGTTTAACTAATAAAATAAAAATATTTGACTAGCTCTGCCAAATTCTTAAAAAAAAATTAAAATAAAGGCCTGGAAAAATAATAGGGACACTTAAGTTTTTCAATATGTTCTTATATTTTTAATTATTTTTCCATAAATATTACAAGGTATATACATTAAATTAAATGTAATCAAATAGTTTAAATAATATAAAATAAAAATATTTGACTAGCTCTGCCAAATTCTTAAAAAAATATTAAAATAAAGGCCTGGAAAAATAATAGGGACACTTAAGTTTTGCAATATGTTCTAATATTTTTAACTATTTTTCCATAAATATTACAAGGTATATACATTAAATTAAATGTAATCAAATAGTTTAACTAATAAAATAGAAATATTTGACTAGCTCTGCCAAATTCTTAAAAAAATATTAAAATAAAGGCCTGAAAAATAATAGGGACACTTAAGTTTTTCAATATGTTCTTATATTTTTAATTATTTTTCCATAAATATTACAAGGTATATACACTAAATTAAAGGTATTCAAATAGTTTAACTAATAAAATAAAAATATTTCACTAGATCTGCCAAATTGTTAAAAAAATGTAAAATAAAGGCCTGGAAAAATAATAGGGACACTTAAGTTTTTCAATATATTCTTATATTTCTAATTATTTTTCCATAAATATTACAAGGTATACACATTAAATTAAAGGTATTCAAATAGTTTAACTAATAAAATAAAAATATTTCACTAGCTCTGCCAAATTCTTAAAAAAAAAATTAAAATAAAGGCCTGGAAAAATAATAGGGACACTTAAGTTTTTCAATATGTTCTTATATTTTTAATTATTTTTCCATAAATATTACAAGGTATATACATTAAATTAAAGGTATTCAAATAGTTTAAATAATAGTTTAACTAATAAAATAAAAATATTTGACTAGCTCTGCCAAATTCTTAAAAAAAAATAAAAATAAAGGCCTGGAAAAATAATAGGGACACTTAAGTTTTTCAATATGTTCTTATATTTTTAATTATTTTTCCATAAATATTACAAGGTATATACATTAAATTAAATGTAATCAAATAGTTTAAATAATATAAAATAAAAATATTTGACTAGCTCTGCCAAATTCTTAAAAAAATATTAAAATAAAGGCCTGGAAAAATACTAGGGACACTTAAGTTTTGCAATATGTTCTTATATTTTTAATTATTTTTCCATAAATATTACAAGGTATATACATTAAATTAAATGTAATCAAATAGTTTAACTAATAAAATAGAAATATTTGACTAGCTCTGCCAAATTCTTAAAAAAATATTAAAATAAAGGCCTGGAAAAATAATAGGGACACTTAAGTTTTTCAATATGTTCTTATATTTTTAATTATTTTTCCATAAATATTACAAGGTATATACACTAAATTAAAGGTATTCAAATAGTTTAACTAATAAAATAAAAATATTTCACTAGATCTGCCAAATTGTTAAAAAAAATGTAAAATAAAGGCCTGGAAAAATAATAGGGACACTTAAGTTTTTCAATATATTCTTATATTTTTAATTATTTTTCCATAAATATTACAAGGTATATACATTAAATTAAAGGTATTCAAATAGTTTAACTAATAAAATAAAAATATTTCACTAGCTCTGCCAAATTCTTAAAAAAAAATGTAAAATAAAGGCCTGGAAAAATAATAGGGACACTTAAGTTTTTCAATATGTTCTTATATTTTTAATTATTTTTCCATAAATATTACAAGGTATATACATTAAATTAAAGGTATTCAAATAGTTTAACTAATAAAATAAAAATATTTGACTAGCTCTTCAAAATTCTTAAAAAAAATGTAAAACAAAGGCCTGGAAAAATAATAGGGACACTTAAGTTTTTCAATATATTCTTATATTTTTAATTATTTTTCCATAAATATTACAAGGTATATACATTAAATTAAAGGTATTCAAATAGTTTAACTAATAAAATAAAAATATTTCACTAGATCTGCCAAATTGTTAAAAAAAATGTAAAATAAAGGCCTGGAAAAATAATAGGGACACTTAAGTTTTTCAATATGTTCTTATATTTTTAATTATTTTTCCATAAATATTACAAGGTATATACATTAAATTAAAGGTATTCAAATAGTTTAACTAATAAAATAAAAATATTTGACTAGCTCTGCCAAATTCTTAAAAAAAAATTAAAATAAAGGCCTGGAAAAATAATAGGGACACTTAAGTTTTTCAATATGTTCTTATATTTTTAATTATTTTTCCATAAATATTACAAGGTATATACACTAAATTAAAGGTATTCAAATAGTTTAACTAATAAAATAAAAATATTTCACTAGATCTGCCAAATTGTTAAAAAAAAATGTAAAATAAAGGCCTGGAAAAATAATAGGGACACTTAAGTTGTTCAATATGTTCTTATATTTTTAATTATTTTTCCATAAATATTACAAGGTATATATATTAAATTAAATATAATCAAATAGTTTAACTAATAAAATAAAAATATTTGACTAGCTTTGCCAAATTCTTAAAAAAAATGTAAAATAAAGGCCTGGAAAAATAATAGGGACACTTAAGTTGTTCAATATGTTCTTATATTTTTAATTATTTTTCCATAAATATTACAAGGTATATATATTAAATTATATATAATCAAATAGTTTAACTAATAAAATAAAAATATTTGACTAGCTTTGCCAAATTCTTAAAAAAAATGTAAAATAAAGGCCTGGAAAAATAATAGGGACAATTAAATTTTTCAATATATTCTTATATTTTTAATTATTTTTCCATAAATATTACAAGGTATATACATTAAATTAAAGGTATTCAAATAGTTTAAATAATAAAATAAAAATATTTCACTAGATCTGCCAAATTCTTAAAAAAAAATTAAAATAAAGGCCTGGAAAAATAATAGGGACACTTAAGTTTTTCAATATGTTCTTATATTTTTAATTATTTTTCCATAAATATTACAAGGTATATACATTAAATTAAAGGTATTCAAATAGTTTAACTAATAAAATAAAAATATTTGACTAGCTCTGCAAAATTCTTAAAAAAAATGTAAAACAAAGGCCTGGAAAAATAATAGGGACAATTAAGTTTTTCAATATATTCTTATATTTTTAATTATTTTTCCATAAATATTACAAGGTATATACATTAAATTAGAGGTATTCAAATAGTTTAACTAATAAAATAAAAATATTTCACTAGCTCTGCCAAATTCTTAAAAAAAAATTAAAATAAAGGCCTGGAAAAATAATAGGGACACTTAAGTTTTTCAATATGTTCTTATATATTTAATTATTTTTCCATAAATATTACAAGGTATATACATTAAATTAAAGGTATTCAAATAGTTTAACTAATAAAATAAAAATATTTCACTAGCTCTGCCAAATTCTTAAAAAAAAATTAAAATAAAGGCCTGGAAAAATAATAGGGACACTTAAGTTTTTCAATATGTTCTTATATTTTTAATTATTTTTCCACAAATATTACAAGGTATATACATTAAATTAAAGGTATTCAAATAGTTTAACTAATAAAATAAAAATATTTGACTAGCTCTGCAAAATTCTTAAAAAAAATGTAAAATAAAGGCCTGGAAAAATAATATGCACACTTAAGTTTTTCAATATATTCTTATATTTTTAATTATTTTTCCATAAATATTACAAGGTATATACATTAAATTAAAGGTATTCAAATAGTTTAACTAATAAAATAAAAATATTTGACTAGTTCTGCCAAATTCTTAAAAAAAAAATTTAAATAAAGGCCTGGAAAAATAATAGGGACACTTAAGTTTTTCAATATGTTCTTATATTTTTAATTATTTTTCCATAAATATTACAAGGTATATACACTAAATTAAAGGTATTCAAATAGTTTAACTAATAAAATAAAAATATTTCACTAGATCTGCCAAATTGTTAAAAAAAAATGTAAAATAAAGGCCTGGAAAAATAATAGGGACACTTAAGTTGTTCAATATGTTCTTATATTTTTAATTATTTTTCCATAAATATTACAAGGTATATATATTAAATTAAATATAATCAAATAGTTTAACTAATAAAATAAAATTATTTGACTAGCTTTGCCAAATTCTTAAAAAAATGTAAAATAAAGGCCTGGTAAAATAATAGGGACAATTAAGTTTTTCAATATATTCTTATATTTTTAATTATTTTTCATAAATATTACAAGGTATATACATTAAATTAAAGGTATTCAAATAGTTTAAATAATAAAATAAAAATATTTCACTAGATCTGCCAAATTCTTAAAAAAAAATTAAAATAAAGGCCTGGAAAAATAATAGGGACACTTAAGTTTTTCAATATATTCTTATATTTTTAATTATTTTTCCATAAATATTACAAGGTATATACATTAAATTAAAGGTATTCAAATAGTTTAAATAATAGTTTAACTAATAAAATAAAAATATTTGACTAGCTCTGCCAAATTCTTAAAAAAAAATTAAAATAAAGGCCTGGAAAAATAATAGGGACACTTAAGTTTTTCAATATGTTCTTATATTTTTAATTATTTTGCCATAAATATTACAAGGTATATACATTAAATTAAATGTAATCAAATAGTTTAAATAATATAAAATAAAAATATTTGACTAGCTCTGCCAAATTCTTAAAAAAATATTAAAATAAAGGCCTGGAAAAATAATAGGGACACTTAAGTTTTGCAATATGTTAATTATTTTTCCATAAATATTACAAGGTATATACATTAAATTAAATGTAATCAAATAGTTTAACTAATAAAATAGAAATATTTGACTAGCTCTGCCAAATTCTTAAAAAAATATTAAAATAAAGGCCTGGAAAAATAATAGGGACACTTAAGTTTTTCAATATGTTCTTATATTTTTAATTATTTTTCCATAAATATTACAAGGTATATACACTAAATTAAAGGTATTCAAATAGTTTAACTAATAAAATAAAAATATTTCACTAGATCTGCCAAATTGTTAAAAAAAAATGTAAAATAAAGGCCTGGAAAAATAATAGGGACACTTAAGTTTTTCAATATATTCTTATATTTTAAATTATTTTTCCATAAATATTACAAGGTATACACATTAAATTAAAGGTATTCAAATAGTTTAACTAATAAAATAAAAATATTTCACTAGCTCTGCCAAATTCTTAAAAAAAAAATTAAAATAAAGGCCTGGAAAAATAATAGGGACACTTAAGTTTTTCAATATATTCTTATATTTTTAATTATTTTTCCATAAATATTACAAGGTATATACATTAAATTAAAGGTATTCAAATAGTTTAACTAATAAAATAAAAATATTTCACTAGATCTGCCAAATTGTTAAAAAAAAAATTAAAATAAAGGCCTGGAAAAATAATAGGGACACTTAAGTTTTGCAATATGTTCTTATATTTTTAATTATTTTTCCATAAATATTACAAGGTATATACATTAAATTAAAGGTATTCAAATAGTTTAACTAATAAAATAAAAATATTTCACTAGATCTGCCAAATTGTTAAAAAAAATGTAAAATAAAGGCCTGGAAAAATAATAGGGACACTTAAGTTTTTCAATATATTCTTATATTTTTAATTATTTTTCCATAAATATTACAAGGTATATACATTAAATTAAAGGTATTCAAATAGTTTAACTAATAAAATAAAAATATTTCACTAGCTCTGCCAAATTCTTAAAAAAAAATGTAAAATAAAGGCCTGGAAAAATAATAGGGACACTTAAGTTTTTCAATATGTTCTTATATTTTTAATTATTTTTCCATAAATATTACAAGGTATATACATTAAATTAAAGGTATTCAAATAGTTTAACTAATAAAATAAAAATATTTGACTAGCTCTGCAAAATTCTTAAAAAAAATGTAAAACAAAGGCCTGGAAAAATAATAGGGACAATTAAGTTTTTCAATATATTCTTATATTTTTAATTATTTTTCCATAAATATTACAAGGTATATACATTAAATTAAAGGTATTCAAATAGTTTAACTAATAAAATAAAAATATTTCACTAGATCTGCCAAATTGTTAAAAAAAAATGTAAAATAAAGGCCTGGAAAAATAATAGGGACACTTAAGTTTTTCAATATGTTCTTATATATTTAATTATTTTTCCATAAATATTACAAGGTATATACATTAAATTAAAGGTATTCAAATAGTTTAACTAATAAAATAAAAATATTTCACTAGCTCTGCCAAATTGTTAAAAAAAAATTAAAATAAAGGCCTGGAAAAATAATAGGGACACTTAAGTTTTTCAATATGTTCTTATATTTTTAATTATTTTTCCATAAATATTACAAGGTATATACATTAAATTAAAGGTATTCAAATAGTTTAACTAATAAAATAAAAATATTTGACTAGCTCTGCAAAATTCTTAAAAAAAATGTAAAACAAAGGCCTGAAAAAATAATAGGGACAATTAAGTTTTTCAATATATTCTTATATTTTTAATTATTTTTCCATAAATATTACAAGGTATATACATTAAATTAAAGGTATTCAAATAGTTTAACTAATAAAATAAAAATATTTCACTAGATCTGCCAAATTCTTAAAAAAAAATTAAAATAAAGGCCTGGAAAAATAATAGGGACACTTAAGTTTTTCAATATGTTCTTATATATTTAATTATTTTTCCATAAATATTACAAGGTATATACATTAAATTAAAGGTATTCAAATAGTTTAACTAATAAAATAAAAATATTTCACTAGCTCTGCCAAATTCTTAAAAAAAAATTAAAATAGAGGCCTGGAAAAATAATAGGGACACTTAAGTTTTTCAATATGTTCTTATATTTTTAATTATTTTTCCACAAATATTACAAGGTATATACATTAAATTAAAGGTATTCAAATAGTTTAACTAATAAAATAAAAATATTTGACTAGCTCTGCAAAATTCTTAAAAAAAATGTAAAATAAAGGCCTGGAAAAATAATAGGGACACTTAAGTTTTTCAATATATTCTTATATTTTTAATTATTTTTCCATAAATATTACAAGGTATATACATTAAATTAAAGGTATTCAAATAGTTTAACTAATAAAATAAAAATATTTGACTAGCTCTGCCAAATTCTTAAAAAAAAATTAAAATAAAGGCCTGGAAAAATAATAGGGACACTTAAGTTTTTCAATATGTTCTTATATTTTTAATTATTTTTCCATAAATATTACAAGGTATATACACTAAATTAAAGGTATTCAAATAGTTTAACTAATAAAATAAAAATATTTCACTAGATCTGCCAAATTGTTAAAAAAAAATGTAAAATAAAGGCCTGGAAAAATAATAGGGACACTTAAGTTGTTCAATATGTTCTTATATTTTTAATTATTTTTCCATAAATATTACAAGGTATATATATTAAATTAAATATAATCAAATAGTTTAACTAATAAAATAAAAATATTTGACTAGCTTTGCCAAATTCTTAAAAAAAATGTAAAATAAAGGCCTGGAAAAATAATAGGGACAATTAAGTTTTTCAATATATTCTTATATTTTTAATTTTTTTTCCATAAATATTACAAGGTATATACATTAAATTAAAGGTATTCAAATAGTTTAAATAATAAAATAAAAATATTTCACTAGATCTGCCAAATTCTTAAAAAAAAATTAAAATAAAGGCCTGGAAAAATAATAGGGACACTTAAGTTTTTCAATATATTCTTATATTTTTAATTATTTTTCCATAAATATTACAAGGTATATACATTAAATTGAAGGTATTCAAATAGTTTAACTAATAAAATAAAAATATTTCACTAGCTCTACCAAATTCTTAAAAAAAAAATTAAAATAAAGGCCTGGAAAAATAATAGGGACACTTAAGTTTTTCAATATGTTCTTATATTTTTAATTATTTTTCCATAAATATTACAAGGTATTAAATTAAATATAATCAAATAGTTTAACTAATAAAATAAAAATATTTGACTAGCTTTGCCAAATTCTTAAAAAAAATGTAAAATAAATGCCTGGTAAAATAATAGGGACAATTAAGTTTTTCAATATATTCTTATATTTTTAATTATTTTTCCATAAATATTACAAGGTATATACATTAAATTAAAGGTATTCAAATAGTTTAAATAATAAAATAAAAATATTTCACTAGATCTGCCAAATTCTTAAAAAAAATGTAAAATAAAGGCCTGGAAAAATAATAGGGACACTTAAGTTTTTCAATATATTCTTATATTTTTAATTATTTTTCCATAAATATTACAATGTATATACATTAAATTAAATGTAATCAAATAGTTTAAATAATATAAAATAAAAATATTTGACTAGCTCTGCCAAATTCTTAAATAAAATGTAAAATATAGGCCTGGAAAAATAATAGGGACAATTAAGTTTTTCAATATATTCTTATATTTTTAATTATTTTTCCACAAATATTACAAGGTATATACATTAAATTAAAGGTATTCAACTAGTTCAACTAATAAAATAAAAATATTTGACTAGCTTTGCCAAATTCTTAAAAAAAATGTAAAATAAAGGCCTGGTAAAATAATAGGGACAATTAAGTTTTTCAATATATTCTTATATTTTTAATTATTTTTCCACAAATATTACAAGGTATATACATTAAATTAAAGGTATTCAACTAGTTCAACTAATAAAACAAAAATATTTCACTAGCTCTGCCAAATTCTTAAATAAAATGTAAAATATAGGCCTGGAAAAATAATAGGGACACTTAAGTTTTTCAATATATTCTTATATTTTTAATTATTTTTCCATAAATATTACAAGGTATATACATTAAATTAAAGGTATTCAACTAGTTCAACTAATAAAACAAAAATATTTCACTAGCTCTGCCAAATTCTTAAATAAAATGTAAAATATAGGCCTGGAAAAATAATAGGGACACTTAAGTTTTTCAATATATTCTTATATTTTTAATTATTTTTCCATAAATATTACAAGGTATATACATTAAATTAAATGTAATCAAATAGTTTAACTAATAAAATAAAAATATTTCACTAGCTCTGCCAAATCCTTAAAAATAATGTAAATTAAAGGCCTGAAAAAATAATAGGGACACTTAAGTTTTTTAATATATTCTTATATTTTTAATTATTTTTCCATAAATATTACAAGGTATATACATTAAATAAAAGGTATTCAAATAGTTTAACTAATAAAATAAAAATATTTCACTAGCTCTGCCAAATTCTTAAAAAAAAATGTAAAACAAAGGCCTGGAAAAATAATAGGGACACTTAAGTTTTTCAATATATTCTTATATTTTTAATTATTTTTCCACAAATATTACAAGGTATATACATTAAATTAAAGGTATTCAAATAGTTTAACTAATAAAATAAAAATATTTGACTAGCTCTGCAAAATTCTTAAAAAAAATGTAAAATAAAGGCCTGGAAAAATAATAGGGACACTTAAGTTTTTCAATATATTCTTATATTTATAATTATTTTTCCATAAATATTACAAGGTATATACATTAAATTAAAGGTATTCAAATAGTTTAACTAATAAAATAAAAACATTTCACTAGATCTGCCAAATTGTTAAAAAAAAATGTAAAATAAAGGCCTGGAAAAATAATAGGGACACTTAAGTTTTTCAATATATTCTTATATTTTTAATTATTTTTCCATAAATATTACAAGGTATATACATTAAATTAAAGGTATTCAAATAGTTTAACTAATAAAATAAAAATATTTCACTAGCTCTGCCAAATTGTTAAAAAAAAATTAAAATAAAGGCCTGGAAAAATAATAGGGACACTTAAGTTTTTCAATATGTTCTTATATTTTTAATTATTTTTCCATAAATATTACAAGGTATATACATTAAATTAAAGGTATTCAAATAGTTTAACTAATAAAATAAAAATATTTGACTAGCTCTGCAAAATTCTTAAAAAAAATGTAAAACAAAGGCCTGAAAAAATAATAGGGACAATTAAGTTTTTCAATATATTCTTATATTTTTAATTATTTTTCCATAAATATTACAAGGTATATACATTAAATTAAAGGTATTCAAATAGTTTAACTAATAAAATAAAAATATTTCACTAGATCTGCCAAATTGTTAAAAAAAAATTAAAATAAAGGCCTGGAAAAATAATAGGGACACTTAAGTTTTTCAATATGTTCTTATATATTTAATTATTTTTCCATAAATATTACAAGGTATATACATTAAATTAAAGGTATTCAAATAGTTTAACTAATAAAATAAAAATATTTCACTAGCTCTGCCAAATTGTTAAAAAAAAATTAAAATAAAGGCCTGGAAAAATAATAGGGACACTTAAGTTTTTCAATATGTTCTTATATTTTTAATTATTTTTCCATAAATATTACAAGGTATATACATTAAATTAAAGGTATTCAAATAGTTTAACTAATAAAATAAAAATATTTGACTAGCTCTGCAAAATTCTTAAAAAAAATGTAAAACAAAGGCCTGAAAAAATAATAGGGACAATTAAGTTTTTCAATATATTCTTATATTTTTAATTATTTTTCCATAAATATTACAAGGTATATACATTAAATTAAAGGTATTCAAATAGTTTAACTAATAAAATAAAAATATTTCACTAGATCTGCCAAATTCTTAAAAAAAAATTAAAATAAAGGCCTGGAAAAATAATAGGGACACTTAAGTTTTTCAATATGTTCTTATATATTTAATTATTTTTCCATAAATATTACAAGGTATATACATTAAATTAAAGGTATTCAAATAGTTTAACTAATAAAATAAAAATATTTCACTAGCTCTGCCAAATTCTTAAAAAAAAATTAAAATAGAGGCCTGGAAAAATAATAGGGACACTTAAGTTTTTCAATATGTTCTTATATTTTTAATTATTTTTCCACAAATATTACAAGGTATATACATTAAATTAAAGGTATTCAAATAGTTTAACTAATAAAATAAAAATATTTGACTAGCTCTGCAAAATTCTTAAAAAAAATGTAAAATAAAGGCCTGGAAAAATAATAGGGACACTTAAGTTTTTCAATATATTCTTATATTTTTAATTATTTTTCCATAAATATTACAAGGTATATACATTAAATTAAAGGTATTCAAATAGTTTAACTAATAAAATAAAAATATTTGACTAGCTCTGCCAAATTCTTAAAAAAAAATTAAAATAAAGGCCTGGAAAAATAATAGGGACACTTAAGTTTTTCAATATGTTCTTATATTTTTAATTATTTTTCCATAAATATTACAAGGTATATACACTAAATTAAAGGTATTCAAATAGTTTAACTAATAAAATAAAAATATTTCACTAGATCTGCCAAATTGTTAAAAAAAAATGTAAAATAAAGGCCTGGAAAAATAATAGGGACACTTAAGTTTTTCAATATGTTCTTATATTTTTAATTATTTTTCCATAAATATTACAAGGTATATATATTAAATTAAATATAATCAAATAGTTTAACTAATAAAATAAAAATATTTGACTAGCTTTGCCAAATTCTTAAAAAAAATGTAAAATAAAGGCCTGGAAAAATAATAGGGACAATTAAGTTTTTCAATATATTCTTATATTTTTAATTTTTTTTCCATAAATATTACAAGGTATATACATTAAATTAAAGGTATTCAAATAGTTTAAATAATAAAATAAAAATATTTCACTAGATCTGCCAAATTCTTAAAAAAAAATTAAAATAAAGGCCTGGAAAAATAATAGGGACACTTAAGTTTTTCAATATATTCTTATATTTTTAATTATTTTTCCATAAATATTACAAGGTATATACATTAAATTGAAGGTATTCAAATAGTTTAACTAATAAAATAAAAATATTTCACTAGCTCTACCAAATTCTTAAAAAAAAAATTAAAATAAAGGCCTGGAAAAATAATAGGGACACTTAAGTTTTTCAATATGTTCTTATATTTTTAATTATTTTTCCATAAATATTACAAGGTATTAAATTAAATATAATCAAATAGTTTAACTAATAAAATAAAAATATTTGACTAGCTTTGCCAAATTCTTAAAAAAAATGTAAAATAAATGCCTGGTAAAATAATAGGGACAATTAAGTTTTTCAATATATTCTTATATTTTTAATTATTTTTCCATAAATATTACAAGGTATATACATTAAATAAAAGGTATTCAAATAGTTTAACTAATAAAATAAAAATATTTCACTAGCTCTGCCAAATTCTTAAAAAAAAATGTAAAACAAAGGCCTGGAAAAATAATAGGGACACTTAAGTTTTTCAATATATTCTTATATTTTTAATTATTTTTCCACAAATATTACAAGGTATATACATTAAATTAAAGGTATTCAAATAGTTTAACTAATAAAATAAAAATATTTGACTAGCTCTGCAAAATTCTTAAAAAAAATGTAAAATAAAGGCCTGGAAAAATAATAGGGACACTTAAGTTTTTCAATATATTCTTATATTTATAATTATTTTTCCATAAATATTACAAGGTATATACATTAAATTAAAGGTATTCAAATAGTTTAACTAATAAAATAAAAACATTTCACTAGATCTGCCAAATTGTTAAAAAAAAATGTAAAATAAAGGCCTGGAAAAATAATAGGGACACTTAAGTTTTTCAATATATTCTTATATTTTTAATTATTTTTCCATAAATATTACAAGGTATATACATTAAATTAAAGGTATTCAAATAGTTTAACTAATAAAATAAAAATATTTCACTAGATCTGCCAAATTGTTAAAAAAAATGTAAAATAAAGGCCTGGAAAAATAATAGGGACACTTAAGTTTTTCAATATATTCTTATATTTTTAATTATTTTTCCATAAATATTACAAGGTATATACATTAAATTAAAGGTATTCAAATAGTTTAACTAACAAAATAAAAATATTTGACTAGCTCTGCCAAATTCTTAAAAAAAAATTAAAATAAAGGCCTGGAAAAATAATAGGGACACTTAAGTTGTTCAATATGTTCTTATATTTTTAATTATTTTTCCATAAATATTACAAGGTATATATATTAAATTAAATATAATCAAATAGTTTAACTAATAAAATAAAAATATTTGACTAGCTTTGCCAAATTCTTAAAAAAAATGTAAAATAAAGGCCTGGTAAAATAATAGGGACAATTAAGTTTTTCAATATATTCTTATATTTTTAATTATTTTTCCATAAATATTACAAGGTATATACATTAAATTAAAGGTATTCAAATAGTTTAAATAATAAAATAAAAATATTTCACTAGATCTGCCAAATTCTTAAAAAAAATGTAAAATAAAGGCCTGGAAAAATAATAGGGACACTTAAGTTTTTCAATATATTCTTATATTTTTAATTATTTTTCCATAAATATTACAAGGTATATACATTAAATTAAAGGTATTCAAATAGTTTAACTAATAAAATAAAAATATTTCACTAG
The DNA here is from genome assembly GCA_927399465.1 of Sarcophaga caerulescens. Taxonomy (NCBI): domain Eukaryota; kingdom Metazoa; phylum Arthropoda; class Insecta; order Diptera; family Sarcophagidae; genus Sarcophaga; species Sarcophaga caerulescens. The sequence continues at coordinate 100,138,113 of OV656873.1, read as the reverse complement.
ATCTGCCAAATTGTTAAAAAAAAATGTAAAATAAAGGCCTGGAAAAATAATAGGGACACTTAAGTTTTTCAATATATTCTTATATTTTTAATTATTTTTCCATAAATATTACAAGGTATATACATTAAATTAAAGGTATTCAAATAGTTTAACTAATAAAATAAAAATATTTCACTAGATCTGCCAAATTGTTAAAAAAATGTAAAATAAAGGCCTGAAAAAATAATAGGGACACTTAAGTTTTTCTATATGTTCTTATATTTTTAATTATTTTTCCATAAATATTACAAGGTATATACACTAAATTAAAGGTATTCAAATAGTTTAACTAATAAAATAAAAATATTTCACTAGATCTGCCAAATTGTTAAAAAAAAATGTAAAATAAAGGCCTGGAAAAATAATAGGGACACTTAAGTTTTTCAATATATTCTTATATTTTTAATTATTTTTCCATAAATATTACAAGGTATATACATTTAATTAAAGGTATTCAAATAGTTTAACAAATAAAATAAAAATATTTGACTAGCTCTGCCAAATTCTTAAAAAAAAGTTAAAATAAAGGCCTGGAAAAATAATAGGGACACTTAAGTTTTTCAATATGTTCTTATATTTTTAATTATTTTTCCATAAATATTACAAGGTATATATATTAAATTAAATATTGTTACGTTTTTACCTTTTAAAAACGTTAAAAATATGAGCTCGTAGATTGCAAATAAAATAAAAATAAATCTGTGTTTAATTTTAAGTCAATTCTTTATTTTCTGCACAACTTTCGTGCCACTGTTCGTACTTATTCTACGCATACAATGATAATTTCCACAATATGTGCTTGTTCGCGATATTTCTCTGCTTATAACCTTTTTTATAAGCAACAACAACACTTGTTAGTTATTCCTCTTTGCTCACAACCTTTTTTGTAAGCACCACACTAACAACTGTTTTCTTCACGCAACTTGTCTGCACACAAGTCTGACTGGATTATTACTCGATCTCGTATCTTTACACCACTGGTTGAATTTCTCACTCAATTCAACGCGACGTCGTCACACGACTAACTTAACTCGTACTCCGAGAATAACGTGTCTTCATACACGACTGACTGAATTCTAACTGAATCATCCTTGCTCGCTTTATCTTGCCTTTTATATCGCTTGATCAACAGTGTGATGGATGCCCTTGAAGGATGATGACGACCTTCGGGAACAATCCAAAAATGTAAACAACTTATTTCCATTTTTGTTGTTAGTGTATCTTATTTACTTTCGTCCAGGCAGAGTTATTGTTGTTTTGTTTGTTTGTCTTTCTGCTATATTTGTTTATTCATCGAACTTGTAAACAAGCACTGTTGTTTTTGTTGCTATATGCTTACTCATTCGTTGATCACGTGAACAACTGCATTGTTTTGTTTTTGGAGCTTTTGTTTTTATGCGTGATCAACTCCATTGTGTTGTTTTTGGAGCTTTTGCTTATTATTTTAACAACACCATTTCCATTTTCGTAACAATATAATCAAATAGTTTAACTAATAAAATAAAAATATTTGACTAGCTTTGCCAAATTCTTAAAAAAAATGTAAAATAAAGGCCTGGTAAAATAATAGGGACAATTAAGTTTTTCAATATATTCTTATATTTTTAATTATTTTTCCATAAATATTACAAGGTATATACATTAAATTAAAGGTATTCAAATAGTTTAAATAATAAAATAAAAATATTTCACTAGATCTGCCAAATTCTTAAAAAAAATGTAAAATAAAGGCCTGGAAAAATAATAGGGACACTTAAGTTTTTCAATATATTCTTATATTTTTAATTATTTTTCCATAAATATTACAAGGTATATACATTAAATTAAAGGTATTCAAATAGTTTAACTAATAAAATAAAAATATTTCACTAGATCTGCCAAATTGTTAAAAAAAATGTAAAATAAAGGCCTGGAAAAATAATAGGGACACTTAAGTTTTTCAATATATTCTTATATTTTTAATTATTTTTCCATAAATATTACAAGGTATATACATTAAATTAAAGGTATTCAAATAGTTTAACTAATAAAATAAAAATATTTGACTAGCTCTGCCAAATTCTTAAAAAAAAATTAAAATAAAGGCCTGGAAAAATAATAGGGACACTTAAGTTGTTCAATATGTTCTTATATTTTTAATTATTTTTCCATAAATATTACAAGGTATATACACTAAATTAAAGGTATTCAAATAGTTTAACTAATAAAATAAAAATATTTCACTAGATCTGCCAAATTGTTAAAAAAAAATGTAAAATAAAGGCCTGGAAAAATAATAGGGACACTTAAGTTTTTCAATATATTCTTATATTTTTAATTATTTTTCCATAAATATTACAAGGTATACACATTAAATTAAAGGTATTCAAATAGTTTAACTAATAAAATAAAAATATTTCACTAGATCTGCCAAATTCTTAAAAAAAAAATTAAAATAAAGGCCTGGAAAAATAATAGGGACACTTAAGTTTTTCAATATGTTCTTATATTTTTAATTATTTTTCCATAAATATTACAAGGTATATACATTAAATTAAAGGTATTCAAATAGTTTAAATAATAGTTTAACTAATAAAATAAAAATATTTGACTAGCTCTGCCAAATTCTTAAAAAAAAATTAAAATAAAGGCCTGGAAAAATAATAGGGACACTTAAGTTTTTCAATATGTTCTTATATTTTTAATTATTTTTCCATAAATATTACAAGGTATATACATTAAATTAAATGTAATCAAATAGTTTAAATAATATAAAATAAAAATATTTGACTAGCTCTGCCAAATTCTTAAAAAAATATTAAAATAAAGGCCTGGAAAAATAATAGGGACACTTAAGTTTTGCAATATGTTCTTATATTTTTAATTATTTTTCCATAAATATTACAAGGTATATACATTAAATTAAATGTAATCAAATAGTTTAACTAATAAAATAAAAATATTTGACTAGCTCTGCCAAATTCTTAAAAAAATATTAAAATAAAGGCCTGGAAAAATAATAGGGACACTTAAGTTTTTCAATATGTTCTTATATTTTTAATTATTTTTCCATAAATATTACAAGGTATATACACTAAATTAAAGGTATTCAAATAGTTTAACTAATAAAATAAAAATATTTCACTAGATCTGCCAAATTGTTAAAAAAAAATGTAAAATAAAGGCCTGGAAAAATAATAGGGACACTTAAGTTTTTCAATATATTCTTATATTTTTAATTATTTTTCCATAAATATTACAAGGTATACACATTAAATTAAAGGTATTCAAATAGTTTAACTAATAAAATAAAAATATTTCACTAGCTCTGCCAAATTCTTAAAAAAAAAATTAAAATAAAGGCCTGGAAAAATAATAGGGACACTTAAGTTTTTCAATATATTCTTCTATTTTTAATTATTTTTCCATAAATATTACAAGGTATATACATTAAATTAAAGGTATTCAAATAGTTTAACTAATAAAATAAAAATATTTCACTAGATCTGCCAAATTGTTAAAAAAAAATGTAAAATAAAGGCCTGGAAAAATAATAGGGACACTTAAGTTTTTCAATATGTTCTTATATTTTTAATTATTTTTCCATAAATATTACAAGGTATATACATTAAATTAAAGGTATTCAAATAGTTTAACTAATAAAATAAAAATATTTGACTAGCTCTGCAAAATTCTTAAAAAAAATGTAAAACAAAGGCCTGGATAAATAATAGGGACAATTAAGTTTTTCAATATATTCTTATATTTTTAATTATTTTTCCATAAATATTACAAGGTATATACATTAAATTAAAGGTATTCAAATAGTTTAACTAATAAAATAAAAATATTTGACTAGCTCTGCCAAATTCTTAAAAAAAAATTAAAATAAAGGCCTGGAAAAATAATAGGGACACTTAAGTTTTTCAATATGTTCTTATATATTTAATTATTTTTCCATAAATATTACAAGGTATATACATTAAATTAAAGGTATTCAAATAGTTTAACTAATAAAATAAAAATATTTCACTAGCTCTGCCAAATTCTTAAAAAAAAATTAAAATAAAGGCCTGGAAAAATAATAGGGACACTTAAGTTTTTCAATATGTTCTTATATTTTTAATTATTTTTCCACAAATATTACAAGCTATATACATTAAATTAAAGGTATTCAAATAGTTTAACTAATAAAATAAAAATATTTGACTAGCTCTGCAAAATTCTTAAAAAAAATGTAAAATAAAGGCCTGGAAAAATAATAGGGACACTTAAGTTTTTCAATATATTCTTATATTTTTAATTATTTTTCCATAAATATTACAAGGTATATACATTAAATTAAAGGTATTCAAATAGTTTAACTAATAAAATAAAAATATTTGACTAGCTCTGCCAAATTCAAAAAAAAAAAATTAAAATAAAGGCCTGGAAAAATAATAGGGACACTTAAGTTGTTCAATATGTTCTTATATTTTTAATTATTTTTCCATAAATATTACAAGGTATATATATTAAATTAAATATAATCAAATAGTTTAACTAATAAAATAAAAATATTTGACTAGCTTTGCCAAATTCTTAAAAAAAATGTAAAATAAAGGCCTGGAAAAATAATAGGGACACTTAAGTTGTTCAATATGTTCTTATATTTTTAATTATTTTTCCATAAATATTACAAGGTATATATATTAAATTAAATATAATCAAATAGTTTAACTAATAAAATAAAAATATTTGACTAGCTTTGCCAAATTCTTAAAAAAAATGTAAAATAAAGGCCTGGAAAAATAATAGGGACAATTAAGTTTTTCAATATATTCTTATATTTTTAATTATTTTTCCATAAATATTACAAGGTATATACATTAAATTAAAGGTATTCAAATAGTTTAAATAATAAAATAAAAATATTTCACTAGATCTGCCAAATTCTTAAAAAAAAATTAAAATAAAGGCCTGGAAAAATAATAGGGACACTTAAGTTTTTCAATATATTCTTATATTTTTAATTATTTTTCCATAAATATTACAAGGTATATACATTAAATTAAAGGTATTCAAATAGTTTAACTAATAAAATAAAAATATTTCACTAGCTCTGCCAAATTCTTAAAAAAAAATTAAAATAAAGGCCTGGAAAAATAATAGGGACACTTAAGTTGTTCAATATGATTCTTATATTTTTAATTATTTTTCCATAAATATTACAAGGTATATACATTAAATTAAAGGTATTCAAATAGTTTAACTAATAAAATAAAAATATTTCACTAGCTCTGCCAAATTCTTAAAAAAAATTAAAATAAAGGCCTGGAAAAATAATAGGGACACTTAAGTTGTTCAATATGTTCTTATATTTTTAATTATTTTTCCATAAATATTACAAGGTATATACACTAAATTAAAGGTATTCAAATAGTTTAACTAATAAAATAAAAATATTTCACTAGATCTGCCAAATTGTTAAAAAAAAAATGTAAAATAAAGGCCTGGAAAAATAATAGGGACACTTAAGTTTTTCAATATGTTCTTATATATTTAATTATTTTTCCATAAATATTACAAGGTATATACATTAAATTAAAGGTATTCAAATAGTTTAACTAATAAAATAAAAATATTTCACTAGCTCTGCCAAATTCTTAAAAAAAAATTAAAATAAAGGCCTGGAAAAATAATAGGGACACTTAAGTTTTTCAATATGTTCTTATATTTTTAATTATTTTTCCACAAATATTACAAGGTATATACATTAAATTAAAGGTATTCAAATAGTTTAACTAATAAAATAAAAATATTTGACTAGCTCTGCAAAATTCTTAAAAAAATGTAAAATAAAGGCCTGGAAAAATAATAGGGACACTTAAGTTTTTCAATATATTCTTATATTTTTAATTATTTTTCCATAAATATTACAAGGTATATACATTAAATTAAAGGTATTCAAATAGTTTAACTAATAAAATAAAAATATTTGACTAGCTCTGCCAAATTCAAAAAAAAAAAATTAAAATAAAGGCCTGGAAAAATAATAGGGACACTTAAGTTGTTCAATATGTTCTTATATTTTTAATTATTTTTCCATAAATATTACAAGGTATATATATTAAATTAAATATAATCAAATAGTTTAACTAATAAAATAAAAATATTTGACTAGCTTTGCCAAATTCTTAAAAAAAATGTAAAATAAAGGCCTGGAAAAATAATAGGGACACTTAAGTTGTTCAATATGTTCTTATATTTTTAATTATTTTTCCATAAATATTACAAGGTATATATATTAAATTAAATATAATCAAATAGTTTAACTAATAAAATAAAAATATTTGACTAGCTTTGCAAAATTCTTAAAAAAAATGTAAAATAAAGGCCTGGAAAAATAATAGGGACAATTAAGTTTTTCAATATATTCTTATATTTTTAATTATTTTTCCATAAATATTACAAGGTATATACATCAAATTAAGGTATTCAAATAGTTTAACTAATAAAATAAAAATATTTCACTAGATCTGCCAAATTGTTAAAAAAAATGTAAAATAAAGGCCTGGAAAAATAATAGGGACACTTAAGTTTTTCAATATATTCTTATATTTTTAATTATTTTTCCATAAATATTACAAGGTATATACATTAAATTAAAGGTATTCAAATAGTTTAACTAATAAAATAAAAATATTTGACTAGCTCTGCCAAATTCTTAAAAAAAATTAAAATAAAGGCCTGGAAAAATAATAGGGACACTTAAGTTGTTCAATATGTTCTTATATTTTTAATTATTTTTCCATAAATATTACAAGGTATATACACTAAATTAAAGGTATTCAAATAGTTTAACTAATAAAATAAAAATATTTCACTAGATCTGCCAAATTGTTAAAAAAAAAATGTAAAATAAAGGCCTGGAAAAATAATAGGGACACTTAAGTTTTTCAATATATTCTTATATTTTTAATTATTTTTCCATAAATATTACAAGGTATACACATTAAATTAAAGGTATTCAAATAGTTTAACTAATAAAATAAAAATATTTCACTAGATCTGCCAAATTCTTAAAAAAAAAATTAAAATAAAGGCCTGGAAAAATAATAGGGACACTTAAGTTTTTCAATATGTTCTTATATTTTTAATTATTTTTCCATAAATATTACAAGGTATATACATTAAATTAAAGGTATTCAAATAGTTTAAATAATAGTTTAACTAATAAAATAAAAATATTTGACTAGCTCTTCCAAATTCTTAAAAAAAAATTAAAATAAAGGCCTGGAAAAATAATAGGGACACTTAAGTTTTTCAATATGTTCTTATATTTTTAATTATTTTTCCATAAATATTACAAGGTATATACATTAAATTAAATGTAATCAAATAGTTTAAATAATATAAAATAAAAATATTTGACTAGCTCTGCCAAATTCTTAAAAAAATATTAAAATAAAGGCCTGGAAAAATAATAGGGACACTTAAGTTTTGCAATATGTTCTTATATTTTTAATTATTTTTCCATAAATATTACAAGGTATATACATTAAATTAAATGTAATCAAATAGTTTAACTAATAAAATAGAAATATTTGACTAGCTCTGCGAAATTCTTAAAAAAATATTAAAATAAAGGCCTGGAAAAATAATAGGGACACTTAAGTTTTTCAATATGTTCTTATATTTTTAATTATTTTTCCATAAATATTACAAGGTATATACACTAAATTAAAGGTATTCAAATAGTTTAACTAATAAAATAAAAATATTTCACTAGATCTGCCAAATTGTTAAATAAAAATGTAAAATAAAGGCCTGGAAAAATAATAGGGACACATAAGTTTTTCAATATATTCTTATATTTTTAATTATTTTTCCATAAATATTACAAGGTATACACATTAAATTAAAGGTATTCAAATAGTTTAACTAATAAAATAAAAATATTTCACTAGCTCTGCCAAATTCTTAAAAAAAAAATTAAAATAAAGGCCTGGAAAAATAATAGGGACACTTAAGTTTTTCAATATATTCTTCTATTTTTAATTATTTTTCCATAAATATTACAAGGTATATACATTAAATTAAAGGTATTCAAATAGTTTAACTAATAAAATAAAAATATTTCACTAGATCTGCCAAATTGTTAAAAAAAATGTAAAATAAAGGCCTGGAAAAATAATAGGGACACTTAAGTTTTTCAATATATTCTTATATTTTTAATTATTTTTCCATAAATATTACAAGGTATATACATTAAATTAAAGGTATTCAAATAGTTTAACTAATAAAATAAAAATATTTCACTAGCTCTGCCAAATTCTTAAAAAAAATGTAAAATAAAGGCCTGGAAAAATAATAGGGACACTTAAGTTTTTCAATATGTTCTTATATTTTTAATTATTTTTCCATAAATATTACAAGGTATATACATTAAATTAAAGGTATTCAAATAGTTTAACTAATAAAATAAAAACATTTGACTAGCTCTGCAAAATTCTTAAAAAAAATGTAAAACAAAGGCCTGGAAAAATAATAGGGACAATTAAGTTTTTCAATATATTCTTATATTTTTAATTATTTTTCCATAAATATTACAAGGTATATACATTAAATTAAAGGTATTCAAATAGTTTAACTAATAAAATAAAAATATTTGACTAGCTCTGCCAAATTCTTAAAAAAAATTAAAATAAAGGCCTGGAAAAATAATAGGGACACTTAAGTTTTTCAATATGTTCTTATATATTTAATTATTTTTCCATAAATATTACAAGGTATATACATTAAATTAAAGGTATTCAAATAGTTTAACTAATAAAATAAAAATATTTCACTAGCTCTGCCAAATTCTTAAAAAAAAATTAAAATAAAGGCCTGGAAAAATAATAGGGACACTTAAGTTTTTCAATATGTTCTTATATTTTTAATTATTTTTCCACAAATATTACAAGCTATATACATTAAATTAAAGGTATTCAAATAGTTTAACTAATAAAATAAAAATATTTGACTAGCTCTGCAAAATTCTTAAAAAAAATGTAAAATAAAGGCCTGGAAAAATAATAGGGACACTTAAGTTTTTCAATATATTCTTATATTTTTAATTATTTTTCCATAAATATTACAAGGTATATACATTAAATTAAAGGTATTCAAATAGTTTAACTAATAAAATAAAAATATTTGACTAGCTCTGCCAAATTCAAAAAAAAAAAAATTAAAATAATAGCTTTGCCAAATTCTTAAAAAAAATGTAAAATAAAGGCCTGGAAAAATAATAGGGACACTTAAGTTGTTCAATATGTTCTTATATTTTTAATTATTTTTCCATAAATATTACAAGGTATATATATTAAATTAAATATAATCAAATAGTTTAACTAATAAAATAAAAATATTTGACTAGCTTTGCCAAATTCTTAAAAAAAATGTAAAATAAAGGCCTGGAAAAATAATAGGGACAATTAAGTTTTTCAATATATTCTTATATTTTTAATTATTTTTCCATAAATATTACAAGGTATATACATTAAATTAAAGGTATTCAAATAGTTTAAATAATAAAATAAAAATATTTCACTAGATCTGCCAAATTCTTAAAAAAAAATTAAAATAAAGGCCTGGAAAAATAATAGGGACACTTAAGTTTTTCAATATATTCTTATATTTTTAATTATTTTTCCATAAATATTACAAGGTATATACATTAAATTAAAGGTATTCAAATAGTTTAACTAATAAAATAAAAATATTTCACTAGCTCTGCCAAATTCTTAAAAAAAAATTAAAATAAAGGCCTGGAAAAATAATAGGGACACTTAAGTTTTTCAATATGTTCTTATATTTTTAATTATTTTTCCATAAATATTACAAGGTATATACATTAAATTAAAGGTATTCAAATAGTTTAACTAATAAAATAAAAATATTTGACTAGCTCTGCAAAATTCTTAAAAAAAATGTAAAACAAAGGCCTGGAAAAATAATAGGGACAATTAAGTTTTTCAATATATTCTTATATTTTTAATTATTTTTCCATAAATATTACAAGGTATATACATTAAATTAGAGGTATTCAAATAGTTTAACTAATAAAATAAAAATATTTCACTAGCTCTGCCAAATTCTTAAAAAAAAATTAAAATAAAGGCCTGGAAAAATAATAGGGACACTTAAGTTTTTCAATATGTTCTTATATATTTAATTATTTTTCCATAAATATTACAAGGTATATACATTAAATTAAAGGTATTCAAATAGTTTAACTAATAAAATAAAAATATTTCACTAGCTCTGCCAAATTCTTAAAAAAAAATTAAAATAAAGGCCTGGAAAAATAATAGGGACACTTAAGTTTTTCAATATATTCTTATATTTTTAATTATTTTTCCATAAATATTACAAGGTATATACATTAAATTAAAGGTATTCAAATAGTTTAACTAATAAAATAAAAATATTTGACTAGCTCTGCCAAATTCTTAAAAAAAAATTAAAATAAAGGCCTGGAAAAATAATAGGGACACTTAAGTTTTTCAATATGTTCTTATATTTTTAATTATTTTTCCATAAATATTACAATGTATATACATTAAATTAAATGTAATCAAATAGTTTAAATAATATAAAATAAAAATATTTGACTAGCTCTGCCAAATTCTTAAAAAAATATTAAAATAAAGGCCGGGAAAAATAATAGGGACACTTAAGTTGTTCAATATGTTCTTATATTTTTAATTATTTTTCCATAAATATTACAAGGTATATATATTAAATTAAATATAATCAAATAGTTTAACTAATAAAATAAAAATATTTGACTAGCTTTGCCAAATTCTTAAAAAAAATGTAAAATAAAGGCCTGGAAAAATGATAGGGACAATTAAGTTTTTCAATATATTCTTATATTTTTAATTATTTTTCCATAAATATTACAAGGTATATACATTAAATTAAAGGTATTCAAATAGTTTAAATAATAAAATAAAAATATTTCACTAGATCTGCCAAATTCTTAAAAAAAATTAAAATAAAAGCCTGGAAAAATAATAGGGACACTTAAGTTTTTCAATATATTCTTATATTTTTAATTATTTTTCCATAAATATTACAAGGTATATACATTAAATTAAAGGTATTCAATAGCTTAACTAATAAAATAAAAATATTTCACTAGCTCTGCCAAATTCTTAAAAAAAAATTAAAATAAAGGCCTGGAAAAATAATAGGGACACTTAAGTTTTTCAATATGTTCTTATATTTTTAATTATTTTTCCATAAATATTACAAGGTATATACATTAAATTAAAGGTATTCAAATAGTTTAACTAATAAAATAAAAATATTTCACTAGCTCTGCCAAATTCTTAAAAAAAATTAAAATAAAGGCCTGGAAAAATAATAGGGACACTTAAGTTTTTCAATATGTTCTTATATTTTTAATTATTTTTCCATAAATATTTCAAGGTATATACATTAAATTAAAGGTATTCAAATAGTTTAACTAATAAAATAAAAATATTTGACTAGCTCTGCAAAATTCTTAAAAAAAATGTAAAACAAAGGCCTGGAAAAATAATAGGGACAATTAAGTTTTTCAATATATTCTTATATTTTTAATTATTTTTCCATAAATATTACAAGGTATATACATTAAATTAGAGGTATTCAAATAGTTTAACTAATAAAATAAAAATATTTCACTAGCTCTGCCAAATTCTTAAAAAAAAATTAAAATAAATGCCTGGAAAAATAATAGGGACACTTAAGTTTTTCAATATGTTCTTATATATTTAATTATTTTTCCATAAATATTACAAGGTATATACATTAAATTAAAGGTATTCAAATAGTTTAACTAATAAAATAAAAATATTTCACTAGCTCTGCCAAATTCTTAAAAAAAAATTAAAATAAAGGCCTGGAAAAATAATAGGGACACTTAAGTTTTTCAATATATTCTTATATTTTTAATTATTTTTCCATAAATATTACAAGGTATATACATTAAATTAAAGGTATTCAAATAGTTTAACTAATAAAATAAAAATATTTGACTAGCTCTGCCAAATTCTTAAAAAAAAATTAAAATAAAGGCCTGGAAAAATAATAGGGACACTTAAGTTTTTCAATATGTTCTTATATTTTTAATTATTTTTCCATAAATATTACAATGTATATACATTAAATTAAATGTAATCAAATAGTTTAAATAATATAAAATAAAAATATTTCACTAGATCTGCCAAATTCTTAAAAAAAAAATTAAAATAAAGGCCTGGAAAAATAATAGGGACACTTAAGTTTTTCAATATATTCTTATATTTTTAATTATTTTTCCATAAATATTACAAGGTATATACATTAAATTAAAGGTATTCAAATAGTTTAACTAATAAAATAAAAATATTTCACTAGCTCTGCCAAATTCTTAAAAAAAAAATTAAAATAAAGGCCTGGAAAAATAATAGGGACACTTAAGTTTTTCAATATGTTCTTATATTTTTAATTATTTTTCCATAAATATTACAAGGTATATACATTAAATTAGAGGTATTCAAATTGTTTTAACTAATAAAATAAAAATATTTCACTAGCTCTGCCAAATTCTTAAAAAAAAATTAAAATAAAGGCCTGGAAAAATAATAGGGACACTTAAGTTTTTCAATATGTTCTTATATATTTAATTATTTTTCCATAAATATTACAAGGTATATACATTAAATTAAAGGTATTCAAATAGTTTAACTAATAAAATAAAAATATTTCACTAGCTCTGCCAAATTCTTAAAAAAAAATTAAAATAAAGGCCTGGAAAAATAATAGGGACACTTAAGTTGTTCAATATGTTCTTATATTTTTAATTATTTTTCCATAAATATTACAAGGTATATACATTAAATTAAAGGTATTCAAATAGTTTAAATAATAAAATAAAAATATTTCACTAGATCTGCCAAATTCTTAAAAAAAATGTAAAATAAAGGCCTGGAAAAATAATAGGGACACTTAAGTTTTTCAATATATTCTTATATTTTTAATTATTTTTCCATAAATATTACAAGGTATATACATTAAATTAAAGGTATTCAAATAGTTTAACTAATAAAATAAAAATATTTCACTAGCTCTGCCAAATTCTTAAAAAAAATGTAAAATAAAGGCCTGGAAAAATAATAGGGACACTTAAGTTTTTCAATATATTCTTATATTTTTAATTATTTTTCCATAAATATTACAAGGTATATACATTAAATTAAAGGTATTCAACTACTTTAACTAATAAAATAAAAATATTTCACTAGCTCTGCCAAATTCTTAAAAAAAAATGTAAAATATAGGCCTGGAAAAATAATAGGGACACTTAAGTTTTTCAATATATTCTTATATTTTTAATTATTTTTCCATAAATATTACAAGGTATATACATTAAATTAAAGGTATTCAACTATTTCAACTAATAAAACAAAAATATTTCACTAGCTCTGCCAAATTCTTAAATAAAATGTAAAATATAGGCCTGGAAAAATAATAGGGACACTTAAGTTTTTCAATATATTCTTATATTTTTTTATTTTTCCATAAATATTACAAGGTATATACATTAAATTAAAGGTATTCAACTATTTCAACTAATAAAACAAAAATATTTCACTAGCTCTGCCAAATTCTTAAATAAAATGTAAAATATAGGCCTGGAAAAATAATAGGGACACTTAAGTTTTTCAATATATTCTTATATTTTTAATTATTTTTCCATAAATATTACAAGGTATATACATTAAATTAAATGTATTCAAATAGTTTAACTAATAAAATAAAAATATTTCACTAGCTCTGCCAAATCCTTAAAAATAATGTAAATTAAAGGCCTGAAAAAATAATAGGGACACTTAAGTTTTTTAATATATTCTTATATTTTTAATTATTTTTCCATAAATATTACAAGGTATATACATTAAATAAAAGGTATTCAAATAGTTTAACTAATAAAATAAAAATATTTCACTAGCTCTGCCAAATTCTTAAAAAAAATGTAAAACAAAGGCCTGGAAAAATAATAGGGACACTTAAGTTTTTCAATATATTCTTATATTTTTAATTATTTTTCCACAAATATTACAAGGTATATACATTAAATTAAAGGTATTCAAATAGTTTAACTAATAAAATAAAAATATTTGACTAGCTCTGCAAAATTCTTAAAAAAAATGTAAAATAAAGGCCTGGAAAAATAATAGGGACACTTAAGTTTTTCAATATATTCTTATATTTTTAATTATTTTTCCATAAATATTACAAGGTATATACATTAAATTAAAGGTATTCAAATAGTTTAACTAATAAAATAAAAATATTTGACTAGCTCTGCCAAATTCTTAAAAAAAAATTAAAATAAAGGCCTGGAAAAATAATAGGGACACTTAAGTTTTTCAATATGTTCTTATATTTTTAATTATTTTTCCATAAATATTACAAGGTATATATATTAAATTAAATATAATCAAATAGTTTAACTAATAAAATAAAAATATTTGACTAGCTCTGCCAAATTCTTAAAAAAAAATTAAAATAAAGGCCTGGAAAAATAATAGGGACACTTAAGTTTTTCAATATGTTCTTATATTTTTAATTATTTTTCCATAAATATTACAAGGTATATATATTAAATTAAATATAATCAAATAGTTTAACTAATAAAATAAAAATATTTGACTAGCTTTGCCAAATTCTTAAAAAAAATGTAAAATAAAGGCCTGGTAAAATAATAGGGACAATTAAGTTTTTCAATATATTCTTATATTTTTAATTATTTTTCCATAAATATTACAAGGTATATACATTAAATTAAAGGTATTCAAATAGTTTAAATAATAAAATAAAAATATTTCACTAGATCTGCCAAATTCTTAAAAAAAATGTAAAATAAAGGCCTGGAAAAATAATAGGGACACTTAAGTTTTTCAATATATTCTTATATTTTTAATTATTTTTCCTTAAATATTACAAGGTATATACATTAAATTAAAGGTATTCAAATAGTTTAACTAATAAAATAAAAATATTTCACTAGATCTGCCAAATTGTTAAAAAAAATGTAAAATAAAGGCCTGGAAAAATAATAGGGACACTTAAGTTTTTCAATATATTCTTATATTTTTAATTATTTTTCCATAAATATTACAAGGTATATACATTAAATTAAAGGTATTCAAATAGTTTAACTAATAAAATAAAAATATTTAACTAGCTCTGCCAAATTCTTAAAAAAAAATTAAAATAAAGGCCTGGAAAAATAATAGGGACACTTAAGTTTTTCAATATGTTCTTATATTTTTAATTATTTTTCCATAAATATTACAAGGTATATACACTAAATTAAAGGTATTCAAATAGTTTAACTAATAAAATAAAAATATTACACTAGATCTGCCAAATTGTTAAAAAAAAATGTAAAATAAAGGCCTGGAAAAATAATAGGGACACTTAAGTTGTTCAATATGTTCTTATATTTTTAATTATTTTTCCATAAATATTACAAGGTATATATATTAAATTAAATATAATCAAATAGTTTAACTAATAAAATAAAAATATTTGACTAGCTTTGCCAAATTCTTAAAAAAATGTAAAATAAAGGCCTGGAAAAATAATAGGGACACTTAAGTTGTTCAATATGTTCTTATATTTTTAATTATTTTTCCATAAATATTACAAGGTATATATATTAAATTAAATATAATCAAATAGTTTAACTAATAAAATAAAAATATTTGACTAGCTTTGCCAAATTCTTAAAAAAAAATGTAAAATAAAGGCCTGGAAAAATAATAGGGACAATTAAGTTTTTCAATATATTCTTATATTTTTAATTATTTTTCCATAAATATTACAAGGTATATACATTAAATTAAAGGTATTCAAATAGTTTAAATAATAAAATAAAAATATTTCACTAGCTCTGCCAAATTCTTAAAAAAAAATTAAAATAAAGGCCTGGAAAAATAATAGGGACACTTAAGTTTTTCAATATATTCTTATATTTTTAATTATTTTTCCATAAATATTACAAGGTATATACATTACATTAAAGGTATTCAAATAGTTTAACTAATAAAATAAAAATATTTGACTAGCTCTGCCAAATTCTTAAAAAAAAAATTAAAATAAAGGCCTGGAAAAATAATAGGGACACTTAAGTTTTTCAATATGTTCTTATATTTTTAATTATTTTTCCATAAATATTACAAGGTATATACACTAAATTAAAGGTATTCAAATAGTTTAACTAATAAAATAAAAATATTTCACTAGATCTGCCAAATTGTTAAAAAAAAAAGTAAAATAAAGGCCTGGAAAAATAATAGGGACACTTAAGTTGTTCAATATGTTCTTATATTTTTAATTATTTTTCCATAAATATTACAAGGTATATATATTAAATTAAATATAATCAAATAGTTTAACTAATAAAATAAAAATATTTGACTAGCTTTGCCAAATTCTTAAAAAAAATGTAAAATAAAGGCCTGGTAAAATAATAGGGACAATTAAGTTTTTCAATATATTCTTATATTTTTAATTATTTTTCCATAAATATTACAAGGTATATACATTAAATTAAAGGTATTCAAATAGTTTAACTAATAAAATAGAAATATTTGACTAGCTCTGCCAAATTCTTAAAAAAATATTAAAATAAAGGCCTGGAAAAATAATAGGGACACTTAAGTTTTTCAATATGTTCTTATATTTTTAATTATTTTTCCATAAATATTACAAGGTATATACACTAAATTAAAGGTATTCAAATAGTTTAACTAATAAAATAAAAATATTTCACTAGATCTGCCAAATTGTTAAAAAAAAATGTAAAATAAAGGCCTGGAAAAATAATAGGGACACTTAAGTTTTTCAATATATTCTTATATTTTTAATTATTTTTCCATAAATATTACAAGGTATACACATTAAATTAAAGGTATTCAAATAGTTTAACTAATAAAATAAAAATATTTCACTAGCTCTGCCAAATTCTTAAAAAAAAAAATTAAAATAAAGGCCTGGAAAAATAATAGGGACACTTAAGTTTTTCAATATATTCTTATATTTTTAATTATTTTTCCATAAATATTACAAGGTATATACATTAAATTAAAGGTATTCAAATAGTTTAACTAATAAAATAAAAATATTTCACTAGCTCTGCCAAATTCTTAAAAAAAAATGTAAAATAAAGGCCTGGAAAAATAATAGGGACACTTAAGTTTTTCAATATGTTCTTATATTTTTAATTATTTTTCCATAAATATTACAAGGTATATACATTAAATTAAAGGTATTCAAATAGTTTAACTAATAAAATAAAAATATTTGACTAGCTCTGCAAAATTCTTAAAAAAAATGTAAAACAAAGGCCTGGAAAAATAATAGGGACAATTAAGTTTTTCAATATATTCTTATATTTTTAATTATTTTTCCATAAATATTACAAGGTATATACATTAAATTAAAGGTATTCAAATAGTTTAACTAATAAAATAAAAATATTTGACTAGCTCTGCCAAATTCTTAAAAAAAAAATTAAAATAAAGGCCTGGAAAAATAATAGGGACACTTAAGTTTTTCAATATGTTCTTATATTTTTAATTATTTTTCCATAAATATTACAAGGTATATACACTAAATTAAAGGTATTCAAATAGTTTAACTAATAAAATAAAAATATTTCACTAGATCTGCCAAATTGTTAAAAAAAAATGTAAAATAAAGGCCTGGAAAAATAATAGGGACACTTAAGTTGTTCAATATGTTCTTATATTTTTAATTATTTTTCCATAAATATTACAAGGTATATATATTAAATTAAAGGTATTCAAATAGTTTAACTAATAAAATAAAAATATTTCACTAGCTCTGCCAAATTCTTAAAAAAAATTAAAATAAAGGCCTGGAAAAATAATAGGGACACTTAAGTTTTTCAATATGTTCTTATATTTTTAATTATTTTTCCATAAATATTACAAGGTATATACATTAAATTAAAGGTATTCAAATAGTTTAACTAATAAAATAAAAATATTTGACTAGCTCTGCAAAATTCTTAAAAAAAATGTAAAACAAAGGCCTGGAAAAATAATAGGGACAATTAAGTTTTTCAATATATTCTTATATTTTTAATTATTTTTCCATAAATATTACAAGGTATATTCATTAAATTAGAGGTATTCAAATAGTTTAACTAATAAAATAAAAATATTTCACTAGCTCTGCCAAATTCTTAAAAAAAAATTAAAATAAAGGCCTGGAAAAATAATAGGGACACTTAAGTTTTTCAATATGTTCTTATATATTTAATTATTTTTCCATAAATATTACAAGGTATATACATTAAATTAAAGGTATTCAAATAGTTTAACTAATAAAATAAAAATATTTCACTAGCTCTGCCAAATTCTTAAAAAAAAATTAAAATAAAGGCCTGGAAAAATAATAGGGACACTTAAGTTTTTCAATATGTTCTTATATTTTTAATTATTTTTCCACAAATATTACAAGGTATATACATTAAATTAAAGGTATTCAAATAGTCTAACTAATAAAATAAAAATATTTGACTAGCTCTGTAAAATTCTTAAAAAAAAATGTAAAATAAAGGCCTGGAAAAATAATAGGGACACTTAAGTTTTTCAATATATTCTTATATTTTTAATTATTTTTCCATAAATATTACAAGGTATATACATTAAATTAAAGGTATTCAAATAGTTTAACTAATAAAATAAAAATATTTGACTAGCTCTGCCAAATTCTTAAAAAAAAAATTAAAATAAAGGCCTGGAAAAATAATAGGGACACTTAAGTTTTTCAATATGTTCTTATATTTTTAATTATTTTTCCATAAATATTACAAGGTATATACACTAAATTAAAGGTATTCAAATAGTTTAACTAATAAAATAAAAATATTTCACTAGATCTGCCAAATTGTTAAAAAAAAAAGTAAAATAAAGGCCTGGAAAAATAATAGGGACACTTAAGTTGTTCAATATGTTCTTATATTTTTAATTATTTTTCCATAAATATTACAAGGTATATATATTAAATTAAATATAATCAAATAGTTTAACTAATAAAATAAAAATATTTGACTAGCTTTGCCAAATTCTTAAAAAAATGTAAAATAAAGGCCTGGTAAAATAATAGGGACAATTAAGTTTTTCAATATATTCTTATATTTTTAATTATTTTTCCATAAATATTACAAGGTATATACATTAAATTAAAGGTATTCAAATAGTTTAACTAATAAAATAGAAATATTTGACTAGCTCTGCCAAATTCTTAAAAAAATATTAAAATAAAGGCCTGGAAAAATAATAGGGACACTTAAGTTTTTCAATATGTTCTTATATTTTTAATTATTTTTCCATAAATATTACAAGGTATATACACTAAATTAAAGGTATTCAAATAGTTTAACTAATAAAATAAAAATATTTCACTAGATCTGCCAAATTGTTAAAAAAAAATGTAAAATAAAGGCCTGGAAAAATAATAGGGACACTTAAGTTTTTCAATATATTCTTATATTTTTAATTATTTTTCCATAAATATTACAAGGTATACACATTAAATTAAAGGTATTCAAATAGTTTAACTAATAAAATAAAAATATTTCACTAGCTCTGCCAAATTCTTAAAAAAAAAAAATTAAAATAAAGGCCTGGAAAAATAATAGGGACACTTAAGTTTTTCAATATATTCTTATATTTTTAATTATTTTTCCATAAATATTACAAGGTATATACATTAAATTAAAGGTATTCAAATAGTTTAACTAATAAAATAAAAATATTTCACTAGCTCTGCCAAATTCTTAAAAAAAAATGTAAAATAAAGGCCTGGAAAAATAATAGGGACACTTAAGTTTTTCAATATGTTCTTATATTTTTAATTATTTTTCCATAAATATTACAAGGTATATACATTAAATTAAAGGTATTCAAATAGTTTAACTAATAAAATAAAAATATTTGACTAGCTCTGCAAAATTCTTAAAAAAAATGTAAAACAAAGGCCTGGAAAAATAATAGGGACAATTAAGTTTTTCAATATATTCTTATATTTTTAATTATTTTTCCATAAATATTACAAGGTATATACATTAAATTAAAGGTATTCAAATAGTTTAACTAATAAAATAAAAATATTTGACTAGCTCTGCCAAATTCTTAAAAAAAAAATTAAAATAAAGGCCTGGAAAAATAATAGGGACACTTAAGTTTTTCAATATGTTCTTATATTTTTAATTATTTTTCCATAAATATTACAAGGTATATACACTAAATTAAAGGTATTAAAATAGTTTAACTAATAAAATAAAAATATTTCACTAGATCTGCCAAATTGTTAAAAAAAAATGTAAAATAAAGGCCTGGAAAAATAATAGGGACACTTAAGTTGTTCAATATGTTCTTATATTTTTAATTATTTTTCCATAAATATTACAAGGTATATATATTAAATTAAAGGTATTCAAATAGTTTAACTAATAAAATAAAAATATTTCACTAGATCTGCCAAATTCTTAAAAAAAAATGTAAAATAAAGGCCTGGAAAAATAATAGGGACACTCAAGTTTTTCAATATATTCTTATATTTTTAATTATTTTTCCATAAATATTACAAGGTATATACATTAAATTAAAGGTATTCAACTAGTTCAACTAATAAAACAAAAATATTTCACTAGCTCTGCCAAATTCTTAAATAAAATGTAAAATATAGGCCTGGAAAAATAATAGGGACACTTAAGTTTTTCAATATATTCTTATATTTTTAATTATTTTTCCATAAATATTACAAGGTATATACATTAAATTAAAGGTATTCAACTAGTTCAACTAATAAAACAAAAATATTTCACTAGCTCTGCCAAATTCTTAAATAAAATGTAAAATATAGGCCTGGAAAAATAATAGGGACACTTAAGTTTTTCAATATATTCTTATATTTTTAATTATTTTTCCATAAATATTACAAGGTATATACATTAAATTAAATGTATTCAAATAGTTTAACTAATAAAATAAAAATATTTCACTAGCTCTGCCAAATCCTTAAAAATAATGTAAATTAAAGGCCTGAAAAAATAATAGGGACACTTAAGTTTTTTAATATATTCTTATATTTTTAATTATTTTTCCATAAATATTACAAGGTATATACATTAAATAAAAGGTATTCAAATAGTTTAACTAATAAAATAAAAATATTTCACTAGCTCTGCCAAATTCTTAAAAAAAAATGTAAAACAAAGGCCTGGAAAAATAATAGGGACACTTAAGTTTTTCAATATATTCTTATATTTTTAATTATTTTTCCATAAATATTACAAGGTATATACATTAAATAAAAGGTATTCAAATAGTTTAACTAATAAAATAAAAATATTTCACTAGCTCTGCCAAATTCTTAAAAAAAAATGTAAAACAAAGGCCTGGAAAAATAATAGGGACACTTAAGTTTTTCAATATATTCTTATATTTTTAATTATTTTTCCATAAATATTACAAGGTATATACACTAAATTAAAGGTATTCAAATAGTTTAACTAATAAAATAAAAATATTTCACTAGATCTGCCAAATTGTTAAAAAAATGTAAAATAAAGGCCTGGAAAAATAATAGGGACACTTAAGTTTTTCAATATATTCTTATATTTTTAATTATTTTTCCATAAATATTACAAGGTATATACATTAAATTAAAGGTATTCAAATAGTTTAACTAATAAAATAAAAATATTTGACTAGCTCTTCCAAATTCTTAAAAAAATGTAAAATAAAGGCCTGGAAAAATAATAGGGACACTTAAGTTTTTCAACATATTCTTATATTTTTAATTATTTTTCCATAAATATTACAAGGTATATACATTAAATTAAATGTATTCAAATAGTTTAACTAATAAAATAAAAATATTTCACTAGCTCTGCCAAATTCTTAAAAAAAATTTAAAATAAAGGCCTGGAAAAATAATAGGGACACTTAAGTTTTTCAATATATTCTTATATTTTTAATTATTTTTCCATAAATATTACAAGGTATACACATTAAATTAAAGGTATTCAAATAGTTTAACTAATAAAATAAAAATATTTCACTAGCTCTGCCAAATTCTTAAAAAAAAAAATTAAAATAAAGGCCTGGAAAAATAATAGGGACACTTAAGTTTTTCAATATATTCTTATATTTTTAATTATTTTTCCATAAATATTACAAGGTATATACATTAAATTAAAGGTATTCAAATAGTTTAACTAATAAAATAAAAATATTTCACTAGCTCTGCCAAATTCTTAAAAAAAAATGTAAAATAAAGGCCTGGAAAAATAATAGGGACACTTAAGTTTTTCAATATGTTCTTATATTTTTAATTATTTTTCCATAAATATTACAAGGTATATACATTAAATTAAAGGTATTCAAATAGTTTAACTAATAAAATAAAAATATTTGACTAGCTCTGCAAAATTCTTAAAAAAAATGTAAAATAAAGGCCTGGAAAAATAATAGGGACAATTAAGTTTTTCAATATATTCTTATATTTTTAATTATTTTTCCATAAATATTACAAGGTATATACATTAAATTAAAGGTATTCAAATAGTTTAACTAATAAAATAAAAATATTTGACTAGCTCTGCCAAATTCTTAAAAAAAAAATTAAAATAAAGGCCTGGAAAAATAATAGGGACACTTAAGTTTTTCAATATGTTCTTATATTTTTAATTATTTTTCCATAAATATTACAAGGTATATACACTAAATTAAAGGTATTCAAATAGTTTAACTAATAAAATAAAAATATTTCACTAGATCTGCCAAATTGTTAAAAAAAAATGTAAAATAAAGGCCTGGAAAAATAATAGGGACACTTAAGTTGTTCAATATGTTCTTATATTTTTAATTATTTTTCCATAAATATTACAAGGTATATATATTAAATTAAAGGTATTCAAATAGTTTAACTAATAAAATAAAAATATTTCACTAGATCTGCCAAATTCTTAAAAAAAAATGTAAAATAAAGGCCTGGAAAAATAATAGGGACACTCAAGTTTTTCAATATATTCTTATATTTTTAATTATTTTTCCATAAATATTACAAGGTATATACATTAAATTAAAGGTATTCAACTAGTTCAACTAATAAAACAAAAATATTTCACTAGCTCTGCCAAATTCTTAAATAAAATGTAAAATATAGGCCTGGAAAAATAATAGGGACACTTAAGTTTTTCAATATATTCTTATATTTTTAATTATTTTTCCATAAATATTACAAGGTATATACATTAAATTAAAGGTATTCAACTAGTTCAACTAATAAAACAAAAATATTTCACTAGCTCTGCCAAATTCTTAAATAAAATGTAAAATATAGGCCTGGAAAAATAATAGGGACACTTAAGTTTTTCAATATATTCTTATATTTTTAATTATTTTTCCATAAATATTACAAGGTATATACATTAAATTAAATGTATTCAAATAGTTTAACTAATAAAATAAAAATATTTCACTAGCTCTGCCAAATCCTTAAAAATAATGTAAATTAAAGGCCTGAAAAAATAATAGGGACACTTAAGTTTTTTAATATATTCTTATATTTTTAATTATTTTTCCATAAATATTACAAGGTATATACATTAAATAAAAGGTATTCAAATAGTTTAACTAATAAAATAAAAATATTTCACTAGCTCTGCCAAATTCTTAAAAAAAAATGTAAAATAAAGGCCTGGAAAAATAATAGGGACACTTAAGTTTTTCAATATATTCTTATATTTTTAATTATTTTTCCATAAATATTACAAGGTATATACATTAAATAAAAGGTATTCAAATAGTTTAACTAATAAAATAAAAATATTTCACTAGCTCTGCCAAATTCTTAAAAAAAAATGTAAAACAAAGGCCTGGAAAAATAATAGGGACACTTAAGTTTTTCAATATATTCTTATATTTTTAATTATTTTTCCATAAATATTACAAGGTATATACACTAAATTAAAGGTATTCAAATAGTTTAACTAATAAAATAAAAATATTTCACTAGATCTGCCAAATTGTTAAAAAAAATGTAAAATAAAGGCCTGGAAAAATAATAGGGACACTTAAGTTTTTCAATATATTCTTATATTTTTAATTATTTTTCCATAAATATTACAAGGTATATACATTAAATTAAAGGTATTCAAATAGTTTAACTAATAAAATAAAAATATTTGACTAGCTCTTTCAAATTCTTAAAAAAATGTAAAATAAAGGCCTGGAAAAATAATAGGGACACTTAAGTTTTTCAACATATTCTTATATTTTTAATTATTTTTCCATAAATATTACAAGGTATATACATTAAATTAAATGTATTCAAATAGTTTAACTAATAAAATAAAAATATTTCACTAGCTCTGCGAAATTCTTAAAAAAAATTTAAAATAAAGGCCTGGAAAAATAATAGGGACACTTAAGTTTTTCAATATATTCTTATATTTTTAATTATTTTTCCATATATATTACAAGGTATATACATTAAATTAAAGGTATTCAAATAGTTTAACTAATAAAATAAAAATATTTCACTATCTCTGCCAAATTTTTAAAAAAAATGTAAAATAAAGGCCTGGAAAAATAATAGGGACACTTAAGTTTTTCAATATATTCTTATATTTTTAATTATTTTTCCATAAATATTACAAGGTATATACATTAAATTAAAGGTATTCAAATAGTTTAACTAACAAAATAAAAATATTTCACTAGCTCTGCTAAATTCTTAAAAAAATTTAAATTAAAGGCCTGGAAAAATAATAGGGACACTTAAGTTTTTCAATATATTCTTATATTTTTAATTATTTTTCCATAAATATTACAAAGTATATACATTAAATTAAAGGTATTCAAATAGTTTAACTAATAAAATAAAAATAGTTCACTATCTCTGCCAAATTCTTAAAAAAAATGTAAAATAAAGGCCTGGAAAAATAATAGGGACACTTAAGTTTTTCAATATATTCTTATATTTTTAATTATTTTTCCATAAATATTACAAGGTATATACATTAAATTAAATGTATTCAAATAGTTTAACTAATAAAATAAAAATATTTGACTAGCTCTTCCAAATTCTTAAAAAAATGTAAAATAAAGGCCTGGAAAAATAATAGGGACACTTAAGATTTTCAATATGTTCTTATATTTTCAATTATTTTTCCATAAATATTACAAGGTATTTACATTAAACTAAAGGTAATCAAATAGTTTAACTAATAAAATAAAAATATTTGACTAGCTCTGCCAAATTCTTAAAAAAAAAATTAAAATAAAGGCCTGGAAAAATAATAGGGAGACTTAAGTTTTTCAATATATTCTTATATTTTTAATTATTTTTCCATAAATATTACAAGGTATAAACATTAAATTAAAGGTATTCAAGTAGATTAACTAATAAAATAAAAATATTTGACTAGCTCTTCCAAATTCTTAAAAAAATGTAAAATAAAAGCCTGGAAAAATAATAGGGACACTTAAGTTTTTCAATATGTTCTTATATTTTTAATTATTTTTCCATAAATATTACAAGGTATAAACATTAAATTAAAGGTATTCAAGTAGTTTAACTAATAAAATAAAAATATTTGACTAGCTCTTCCAAATTCTTAAAAAAATGTAAAATAAAGGCCTGGAAAAATAATAGGGACACTTAAGTTTTTCAATATGTTCTTATATTTTTAATTATTTTTCCATAAATATTACAAGGTATATACATTAAATTAAAGGTATTCAAATAGTTTAACTAATAAAATAAAAATAATTCACTAGATCTGCCAAATTGTTAAAAAAAAATGTAAAATAAAGGCCTGGAAAAATAGTAGGGACACTTAAGTTTTTTAATATATTCTTATATTTTTAATTATTTTTCCATAAATATTACAAGGTATTTACATTAAACTAAAGGTAATCAAATAGTTTAACTAATAAAATAAAAATATTTGACTAGCTCTGCCAAATTCTTAAAAAAAAATTAAAATAAAGGCCTGGAAAAATAATAGGGAGACTTAAGTTTTTCAATATATTCTTATATTTTTAATTATTTTTCCATAAATATTACAAGGTATAAACATTAAATCAAAGGTATTCAAGTAGATTAACTAATAAAATAAAAATATTTGACTAGCTCTTCCAAATTCTTAAAAAAAAATTTAAAATAAAGGCCTGGAAAAATAATAGAGACACTTAAGTTTTTCAATATATTCTTATATTTTTAATAATTTTTCCATATATATTACAAGGTGTATGCATTAAATTAAAGGTATTCAAGTAGTTTAACTAATAAAATAAAAATATTTGACTAGCTCTGCAAAATTCTTAAAAAAAAATTAAAATAAAGGCCTGGAAAAATAATAGGGACACTTAAGTTTTTCAATATGTTCTTATATTTTTAATTATTTTTCCATAAATATTACAAGGTATATACATTAAATTAAAGGTATTCAAATAGTTTAACTAATAAAATAAAAATATTTCACTAGATCTGCCAAATTGTTAAAAAAAAATGTAAAATAAAGGCCTGGAAAAATAATAGGGACACTTAAGTTTTTCAATATGTTCTTATATTTATAATTATTTTTCCATAAATATTACAAGGTATATACATTAAATTAAATGTAATCAAATAGTTTAACTAATAAAATAAAAATATTTGAGTAGCTCTGCCAAATTCTTAAAAAAAAATTAAAATAAAGGCCTGGAAAAATAATAGGGACACTTAAGTTTTTCAATATGTTCTTATATTTTTAATTATTTTTCCATAAATATTACAAGGTATATACATTAAATTAAAGGTATTCAAATAGTTTAACTAATAAAATAAAAATATTTGACTAGCTCTGCCAAATTCTTAAAAAAAAATTAAAATAAAGGCCTGGAAAAATAATAGGGACACTTAAGTTTTTCAATATGTTCTTATATTTTTAATTATTTTTCCATAAATATTACAAGGTATATACATTAAATTAAATGTTGAAAATATGGCAATACAGTTTGCTGATGCGTAATGCAACTCTGTATATATTTTTGTAACATGTGTGAATTCCTTTGTTCTTTGTTCTTAGTTTTAAGTTTCGGTCTTCTTTTGTCATTTGAAATAAACGGTTGAAGATAAAAACTGCGCGGCATTTTCATTAAATTTCAACAGGTTATGGGCCCAGACTAGCCATAACAAGAAAAGGAAAAAATTAAGTTTTTTGGTGAATAGTATTCTTTTGTGTGCGAGTGAAAAAAATAGAAAAAGGCAACAAAATGAATATAATGCAAATAGATAAATTGGATGACACCAATTATGCTACATGGAGCATACAGATGCGCAGTGTATTGATTCACGCAGAGTTGTGGGCAGTGACATGCGGAAAAATTGCAAAACCAGAACAAGGTAATTCGAAGGAGATTGCTGCATTTGAGAGCAAGGACGAGAAGGCGTTAGCGTCCATCTTGCTCTGTATGAAACCAGTGCAATTAAATCATGTCAAGTCATGTACGACTGCGTCACAGGCCTGGTGTCGATTGAAGGAAATACATCAACCCAAAGGACCAGCTCGAAAGATCATGCTGTTTAAAAGATTAATTTATATGAGAATGCCCGAAGGTGCTAACGTTGTGGAACATTTAAATGAATTTATGAGCGTAATAGAAAGCTTGGCTGAGGTTGACGTCTGTGTTCCTGATGAGATGCTAGTCATTTTGCTATTGTCAAGTCTGCCGAAAACTTATGAAAATTTTGTGGTGGCAATTGAGGCCAGAGACAGCTTACCTACTTTAAGTGCGTTAAAAATAAAATTGTTGGAAGAAGGAGCCAGGCAAAATGAGACTGAGACAACCAACAATACAATGGCAGAAACGCTCATGCAGGCAAAAACAGATAAAAAATACCAGAAAAAGTACTACGAAAGACGCAACGAGAAGAATGTAAATAAAAACAACAAAAAATGTTACCACTGCGGTCAGTTAGGTCATTTTGCAGCCAGATGTCAGCAAACAAAGAAAACTGAGAAAAACACATGTTTTATGACACAATTACTAACATATAGCAACAACAACGCAGAAGCTTCGGTAAATAGATATGATTGGTGCATCGACAGCGGCGCCACTAGTCATTTTTGTTGTGTGCGAGAAATGTTTTCTACATATCTTGAGTGTGAAGAGAAAATAGTTCTGGCTAATCAAATATGTGTAAAAGCAATCGGTCGCGGCGACGTAAATATAGACAGCGCGAAAATAATTCTAAAAAATGTGTATCATGTAAAAGAAATACCAAATAATTTTATATCTGTAAGTAGAGCAACTGATGCGGGCATGCGTGTAGTATTTAAAGACAATTTCGTGGAAATAAAAAATAAGAACAATGAACGCATTTTGAAGGCCAATAAAGAAAATGGATTGTTTTTATATAATTGCCGAAAAGAATATGAAAATAAATGTTACTCCGCGGTAATTTCGGAAGAAGAAGCCATTAAGTGGCATAATCGATTTGGACACGTAAATTATAATTGTTTGCAGAAAATGATTGATCGGAAGATAGTGCGTGGTATTAAAATAAAAAATATTCCAAGACAATTAAAATGTGAGTCGTGCGCAAAATGTAAAATAACCGTAAAGCCATTTCCTCAAAATTCGGAAAGTACGTCAAATAAACTGTTACAAGTAGTCCATAGTGACGTGTGTGGCCCGATTAATAAACATTCTTTCGGTGGATCTCGATTTTTCGTAACGTTTATTGATGATTATTCGAGGCATATATCGGTTTATTTTATGAAATCAAAAGATCAAGTACTACGTGTATTTAAAGATTATAAGGCCGAAGTTGAAAAACAAACGGGAGAAAAAATAAAGTGCTTGAGATCTGACAACGGTCGCGAGTACTTAAATAAAGAATTCGATAGTTTTTTGCGCAATCACGGTATTAAAAGACAGTTAACGGTCGCATATACGCCTCAACAGAACGGTGTCGCGGAGAGGGCAAATCGTACACTTGTAGAGATGGCTAGAACTATGATAAATCATTCTGGTTTATCAGAAGGTTATTGGGCTGAAGCGGTTAGAACTGCGGTGTACATAAGAAATCGTACGACTACAAGTATTTTGGTCGATAAGACTCCATTCGAGGTATGGTATGGGTATAGACCGACAGTAGGCCATTTTAAAACCTTTGGCTCCAAGGCTATTGTACTGGACAAAACATCATCAAAGAAATTTAGGTCAAAAGGTGTTGAGTGTTTGATGGTTGGATATAGCGATGAGAGCAAGGCTTATAGATTATACAATCCAAATGACCGTAAAATAATCGTCGGAAGAGACGTAATATTCTTTGAAGACCAACTAAACAAACTGAATAGCAGTGACGTTAAAATTTGTAATGAAGATAATGACGCATTCTTAGTGGATGATGACGTAACAGCCGAAACAAATGATGATGAAAGCATATCCAGCAAAAGCTTTAATGAAACATCTGAGGAAACAAATGAAAGCATTCATCAAGAAGGAGCTGAAGACGATGATCATATAAGAATTGGACCAGGAAGACCTAGAATAGTACGAAATGGATTGCGAGGCCGCCCTAGAAAGTTATTCAATGAAATTCACGCCATAGGTAAATGTGATATTGAAACTCCTGCAAATGTTGAAGAAGCGTTAAATGGCCCACATGCAGATGAGTGGTTGCAATCAATGGAAGCTGAATATAATTCCCTTATTGAAAATGACACCTGGGAATTAACTGACTTGCCTAAGGGTCAAAAGGCAATTGGATGCAAATGGGTCTATGCTGTAAAGAGAACTAAAAATGGCGATGTTCAAAAACTTAAGTCGCGGCTTGTGGCTAAAGGGTGCAGTCAGCGCTATGGTGTAAATTATGATGAAACGTTTTCTCCTGTAGTTCGTTATTCAAACATAAGATTGGTGGTCGCTTTGGCTGTTGAACATGACATTTATTTACATCAAATGGACGTATCCTCCGCATACCTGAATGGCGACCTGCACGACACGGTCTACATGAAACAGCCCCCATATTTTGAAGATGGAAATTGTCCGGATAAAGTCGTAAAGCTGAAGAAATCGTTATATGGTTTAAAACAGAGCGGTCGTGAATGGAATACGAAGTTGGACAGTATTTTGAAGAGAATAAGATTTAAACCATGTATTAGCGATCCCTGTATTTATATAAGAAATGAAAACAACATATACAGTATTATTGTTGTTTACGTCGATGATTTAATTGTTGGTAGTTCGTCGATGAATGAATTAAGCAAAATTAAGAAATCAATATCGGCTGAATTTAAAGTTGTTGACGGCGGTGAACTATCCCATTTTCTTGGAATGGAGTTTAGTCGTGACGGAAAGCTTGGGGCTATAACAATTTCGCAAGAACAGTATATAAAAGATATATTGGTAGAGTATGACTTGCAGGACTGTAGAGAAGTAGCAACACCATTAGAGCCAGGCTTTCAGGTCAATTGTTTAAGTGACAGATGCAGACATGTTGATAAGACAGAATACCAGTCTGCTATTGGCGTACTGATGTATCTGGCTCTTTCCACTCGTCCAGATATATTACTGTCAGTCACTAAATTGGCCCAACGAAACTGTGACCCCCATTCAGAGCACCAGGCAGCATATAAGCATATATTTAGATATCTAAAACGTACATCAGATTACAAGCTTCACTACAAGAAAACAGGTAAACCCATCGATTGCTTTGTGGATGCAGATTGGGCAGGAGATGCTAGCGATAGAAAGTCATTTTCTGGATACGTATTTGTGGCAGCAGATTGTGTTTTTTCGTGGTGTGCTAAAAAGCAGAATGTAGTTTCGCTCAGCAGTACCGAAGCAGAGTACGTGGCAATTTCAGCAGCAGCAACTGAGGCAGTTTACATACGAAAACTACTGGCGGAATTGAATTTTCCCCACAATGGACCCATGAATATTTATAACGACAATCAAAGTGCTCAGTGCTTGGTCAAAAACCCAACATATCATTCAAGGAGTAAACACATAGCAATTAAGTATCATCATGTCCGAGATATGTATGCCAAGGGTGAAATTCTGGTGACTTATATGCCGACTGGAGAGATGATATCGGATATTTTAACAAAGAATTTATGCAGAGTAAAGCATAGCAAATTTACGAGATGTATGGGTTTATAAGAATAGAATTTTTATTTTTGTAGTTAATTTTTATTTTGATAATAATTTTTGAATTTTG
The DNA here is from genome assembly GCA_927399465.1 of Sarcophaga caerulescens. Taxonomy (NCBI): domain Eukaryota; kingdom Metazoa; phylum Arthropoda; class Insecta; order Diptera; family Sarcophagidae; genus Sarcophaga; species Sarcophaga caerulescens. Next base: position 100,106,772 of record OV656873.1, on the reverse strand, counting down.
ATAATAATTTTGAATTTGAATAAAATCAGTAAACTGTATTGAGAAGGAGTGTTGAAAATATGGCAATACAGTTTGCTGATCCGTAATGCAACTCTGTATATATTTTTGTAACATGTGTGAATTCCTTTGTTCTTTGTTCTTAGTTTTAAGTTTCGGTCTTCTTTTGTCATTTGAAATAAACGGTTGAAGATAAAAACTGCGCGGCATTTTCATTAAATTTCAACATTAAAGGTATTCAAATAGTTTAACTAATAAAATAAAAATATTTGACTAGCACTGCCAAATTCTTAAAAAAAAAATTAAAATAAAGGCCTGGAAAAATAATAGGGACACTTAAGTTTTTCAATATATTCTTATATTTTTAATTATTTTTCCAATAATATTACAAGGTATATACATTAAATTAAAAGTATTCAAATAGTTTAACTAATAAAATAAAAATATTTCACTAGCTCTGCAAAATTCTTAAAAAGATGTAAAATAAAGGCCTGGAAAAATAATAGGGACACTTAAGTTTTTCAATATATTCTTATATTTTTAATTATTTTTCCATAAATATTACAAGGTATATACATTAAACTAAAGGTATTCAAATAGTTTAACTAATAAAATAAAAATATTTCACTAGATCTGCCAAATTGTTAAAAAAAAAAAAATGTAAAATAAAGGCCTGGAAAAATAATAGGGACACTTAAGTTTTTCAATATGTTCTTATATTTTTAATTATTTTTCCATAAATATTACAAGGTATATACATTAAATTAAATGTAATCAAATAGTTTAACTAATAAAATAAAAATATTTGACTAGCTCTGCCAAATTCTTAAAAAAAAAAATTAAAATAAAGGCCTGGAAAAATAATAGGGACACTTAAGTTTTTCAATATATTCTTATATTTTTAATTATTTTTCCATAAATATTACAAGGTATATACATTAAATTAGAGGTATTCAAATAGTTTAACTAATAAAATAAAAATATTTCACTAGCTCTGCCAAATTATTAAAAAAAAATTAAAATAAAGTCCTGGAAAAATAATAGGGACACTTAAGTTTTTCAATATGCTCTTATATTTTTAATTATTTTTCCATAAGTATTACAAGGTATATACATTAAATTAAATGTAATCAAATAGTTTAACTAATAAAATAAAAATATTTGACTAGCTCTGCCAAATTCTTAAAAAAAAAATTAAAATAAAGGCCTGGAAAAATAATAGGGACACTTAAGTTTTTCAATATATTCTTATATTTTTAATTATTTTTCCATAAATATTACAAGGTATATACATTAAATTAAAAGTATTCAAATAGTTTAACTAATAAAATAAAAATATTTCACTAGCTCTGCCAAATTCTTAAAAAAAATTAAAATAAAGGCCTGGAAAAATAATAGGGACACTTAAGTTTTTCAATATATTCTTATATTTTTAATTATTTTTCCATAAATATTACAAGGTATATACATTAAATTAACGGTATTCAAATAGTTTAACTAATAAAATAAAAATATTTCACTATATCTGCCAAATTGTTAAAAAAAATGAAACTTAAAGGCCTGGAAAAATAATAGGGACACTTACGTTTTTCAATATGTTCTTATATTTTTAGTTATTTTTCCATAAATATTACAAGGTATATACATTAAATTAAATGTAATCAAATAGTTTACCTAATAAAATAAAAATATTTCACTAGCTCTGCCAAATTCTTAAAAAAAAAATGTGAAATAAAGGCCTGGAAAAATAATAGGGACACTTAAGTTTTTCAATATGTTCTTATATTTTTAATTATTTTTCCATAAATATTACAAGGTATATACATTAAATTAAAGGTATTCAAATAGTTTAACTAATAAAATAAAAATATTTCACTAGATCTGCCAAATTGTTAAAAAAAAATGTAAAATAAAGGCCTGGAAAAATAATAGGGACACTTAAGTTTTTCAATATATTCTTATATTTTTAATTATTTTTCCATAAATATTACAAAGTATATACATTAAATTAAATGTAATCAAATAGTTTAACTAATAAAATAAAAATATTTGACTAGCTCTGCCAAATTCTTAAAAAAAAATGTAAAATAAAGGCCTGGAAAAATAATAGGGACAATTAAGTTTTTCAATATGTTTTTATATTTTTAATTATTTTTCCATAAATATTACAAGGTATATACATTAAATTAAATGTAATCAAATAGTTTAACTAATAAAATAAAAATATTTGACTAGCTCTGCCAAATTCTTAAAAAAAAAAATTAATATAAAGGCCTTGAAAAATAATAGGGACACTTAAGTTTTTCAATATATTCTTATATTTTTAATTATTTTTCCAATAATATTACAAGGTATATACATTAAATTAAAAGTATTCAAATAGTTTAACTAATAAAATAAAAATATTTCACTAGCTCTGCCAAATTCTTAAAAAAAAAATTAAAATAAAGGCCTGGAAAAATAATAGGGACACTTAAGTTTTTCAATATATTCTTATATTTTTAATTATTTTTCCATAAATATTACAAGGTATATACATTAAACTAAAGGTATTCAAATAGTTTAACTAATAAAATAAAAATATTTGACTAGATCTGCCAAATTCTTAAAAAAAATTAAAATAAAGGCCTGGAAAAATAATAGGG
>OV656873.1:100059990-100103930 GCA_927399465.1 Sarcophaga caerulescens | reverse complement strand
AAAATAATTAAAAATATAAGAATATATTGAAAAACTTAAGTGTCCCTATTATTTTTCCAGGCCTTTATTTTACATTTTTTTTAAGAATTTTGCAGATCTAGTGAAATATTTTTATTTTATTAGTTAAACTATTTGAATACATTTAATTTAATGTATATACCTTGTAATATTTATGGAAAAATAATTAAAAATATAAGAATATATTGAAAAACTTAAGTGTCCCTATTATTTTTCCAGACCTTTATTTTACATTTTTTTTAAGAATTTGGCAGAGCTAGTGAAATGTTTTTATTTTATTAGTTAAACTATTTGAATACATTTAATTTAATGTATATACCTTGTAATATATATGGAAAAATAATTAAAAATATAAGAATATATTGAAAAACTTAAGTGTCCCTATTATTTTTCCAGGCCTATATTTTACATTTTATTTAAGAATTTGGCAGAGCTAGTGAAATATTTTTATTTTATTAGTTGAACTAGTTGAATACCTTTAATTTAATGTATATACCTTGTAATATTTATGGAAAAATTATTAAAAATATAAGAATATATTGAAAAATTTAAGAGTCCCTATTATTTTTCCAGGCCTTTATTTTACATTTTTTTAAGAATTTGGCAGAGCTAGTGAAATATTTTTATTTTATTAGTTAAACTATTTGAATACATTTAATTTAATGTATATACCTTGTAATATTTATGGAAAAATAATTAAAAATATAAGAATATATTGAAAAACTTAAGTGTCCCTATTATTTTTCCAGGCCTTTAATTTACATTTTTTTTAAGAATTTAGAAGAGCTAGTGAAATATTTTTATTTTATTAGTTAAACTACTTGAATACCTTTAATTTAATGTATATACCTTGTAATATATATGGAAAAATAATTAAAAATACAAGAATATATTGAAAAACTTAAGTGTCCCTATTATTTTTCCAGGCCTATATTTTACATTTTATTTAAGAATTTGGCAGAGCTAGTGAAATATTTTTATTTTATTAGTTGAACTAGTTGAATACCTTTAATTTAATGTATATACCTTGTAATATTTATGGAAAAATTATTAAAAATATAAGAATATATTGAAAAACTTAAGTGTCCCTATTATTTTTCCAGGCCTTTAATTTAAATTTCTTTTAAGGATTTGGCAGAGCTAGTGAAATATTTTTATTTTATTAGTTAAACTATTTGAATACATTTAATTTAATGTATATACCTTGTAATATTTATGGAAAAATGATTAAAAATATAAGAATATATTGAAAAACTTAAGTGTCCCTATTATTTTTCCAGGCCTTTATTTTACATTTTTTTTAAGAATTTTGCAGATCTAGTGAAATATTTTTATTTTATTAGTTAAACTATTTGAATACCTTTAATTTAATGTATATACCTTGCAATATTTATGGAAAAATAATTAAAAATATAAGAATATATTAAAAAATTTAAGTGTCCCTATTATTTTTCCAGGCCTTTATTTTACATTTTTTTTAAGAATTTTGCAGATCTAGTGAAATATTTTTATTTTATTATTTAAACTATTTGAATACCTTTAATTTAATGTATATACCTTGCAATATTTATGGAAAAATAATTAAAAATATAAGAATATATTGAAAAACTTAAGTGTCCCTATTATTTTTCCAGACCTTTATTTTACATTTTTTTTAAGAATTTGGCAGAGCTAGTGAAATGTTTTTATTTTATTAGTTAAACTATTTGAATACATTTAATTTAATGTATATACCTTGTAATATTTATGGAAAAATAATTAAAAATATAAGAATATATTGAAAAACTTAAGTGTCCCTATTATTTTTCCAGGCCTTTATTTTACATTTTTTTTAAGAATTTTGCAGATCTAGTGAAATATTTTTATTTTATTAGTTAAACTATTTGAATACCTTTAATTTAATGTATATACCTTGCAATATTTATGGAAAAATAATTAAAAATATAAGAATATATTGAAAAACTTAAGTGTCCCTATTATTTTTCCAGACCTTTATTTTACATTTTTTTTAAAAATTTGGCAGAACTAGTGAAATGTTTTTATTTTATTAGTTAAACTATTTGAATACATTTAATTTAATGTATATACCTTGTAATATTTATGGAAAAATAATTAAAAATATAAGAATATATTGAAAAACTTAAGTGTCCCTATTATTTTTCCAGGCCTTTATTTTACGTTTTTTTTTAAGAATTTTGCAGATCTAGTGAAATATTTTTATTTTATTAGTTAAACTATTTGAATACCTTTAATTTAATGTATATACCTTGTAATATTTATGGAAAAATAATTAAAAATATAAGAATATATTGAAAAACTTAAGTGTCCCTATTATTTTTCCAGGCCTTTATTTTACATTTTTTTTAAGAATTTTGCAGATCTAGTGAAATATTTTTATTTTATTAGTTAAACTATTTGAATACCTTTAATTTAATGTATATACCTTGTAATATTTATGGAAAAATAATTAAAAATATAAGAATATATTGAAAAATTTAAGTGTCCCTATTATTTTTCCAGACCTTTATTTTACATTTTTTTTAAGAATTTGGCAGAGCTAGTGAAATGTTTTTATTTTATTAGTTAAACTATTTGAATACATTTAATTTAATGTATATACCTTGTAATATTTATGGAAAAATAATTAAAAATATAAGAATATATTGAAAAACTTAAGTGTCCCTATTATTTTTCCAGGCCTTTATTTTACATTTTTTTTAAGAATTTTGCAGATCTAGTGAAATATTTTTATTTTATTAGGTAAACTATTTGAATACATTTAATTTAATGTATATACCTTGTAATATTTATGGAAAAATAATTAAAAATATTAGAATATATTGAAAAACTTAAGTGTCCCTATTATTTTTCCAGACCTTTATTTTACATTTTTTTTAAGAATTTGGCAGAGCTAGTGAAATGTTTTTATTTTATTAGTTAAACTATTTGAATACATTTAATTTAATGTATATACCTTGTAATATATATGGAAAAATAATTAAAAATATAAGAATATATTGAAAAACTTAAGTGTCCCTATTATTTTTCCAGGCCTTTATTTTACATTTTTTTTAAGAATTTTGCAGATCTAGTGAAATATTTTTATTTTATTAGTTAAACTATTTGAATACATTTAATTTAATGTATATACCTTGTAATATTTATGGAAAAATTATTAAAAATATAAGAATATATTGAAAAACTTAAGTGTCCCTATTATTTTTCCAGGCCTTTATTTTACATTTTTTTTAAGAATTTTGCAGATCTAGTGAAATATTTTTATTTTATTAGTTAAACTATTTGAATACCTTTAATTTAATGTATATACCTTGTAATATTTATGGAAAAATAATTAAAAATATAAGAATATATTGAAAAACTTAAGTGTCCCTATTATTTTTCCAGGCCTTTAATTTACATTTTTTTTAAGAATTTAGAAGAGCTAGTGAAATATTTTTATTTTATTAGTTAAACTACTTGAATATCTTTAATTTAATGTATATACCTTGTAATATATATGGAAAAATAATTAAAAATACAAGAATATATTGAAAAACTTAAGTGTCCCTATTATTTTTCCAGGCCTATATTTTACATTTTATTTAAGAATTTGGCAGAGCTAGTGAAATATTTTTATTTTATTAGTTGAACTAGTTGAATACCTTTAATTTAATGTATATACCTTGTAATATTTATGGAAAAATAATTAAAAATATAAGAATATATTGAAAAACTTAAGTGTCCCTATTATTTTTCCAGGCCTTTAATTTAAATTTCTTTTAAGGATTTGGCAGAGCTAGTGAAATATTTTTATTTTATTAGTTAAACTATTTGAATACATTTAATATAATGTATATACCTTGTAATATTTATGGAAAAATAATTAAAAATATAAGAATATATTGAAAAACTTAAGTGTCCCTATTATTTTTCCAGGCCTTTAATTTACATTTTTTTTAAGAATTTAGAAGAGCTAGTGAAATATTTTTATTTTATTAGTTAAACTACTTGAATACCTTTAATTTAATGTATATACCTTGTAATATTTATGGAAAAATAATTAAAAATATAAGAACATATTGAAAAACTTAAGTGTCCCTATTATTTTTCCAGGTCTTTATTTTACATTTTTTTAAGAATTTGGAAGAGATAGTCAAATATTTTTATTTTATGAGTTAAACTATTTGAATACCTTTAATTTAATGTATATACCTTGTAATATATATGGAAAAATAATTAAAAATATAAGAATATATTGAAAAACTTAAGTGTCCCTATTATTTTTCCAGGCCTTTATTTTACATTTTTTTTAAGAACTTTGCAGAGCTAGTCAAATATTTTTATTTTATTAGTTAAACTATTTGAATACCTTTAATTTAATGTATATACCTTGTAATATATAGGGAAAAATAATTAAAAATATAAGAATATATTGAAAAACTTAAGTGTCCCTATTATTTTTCCAGGCCTTTATTTTAAATTTTTTTTAAGAATTTGGCAGCGCTAGTCAAATATTTTTATTTTATTAGTTAAACTATTTGAATACCTTTAATTTAATGTATATACCTTGTAATATTTATGGAAAAATTATTAAAAATATAAGAATATATTGAAAAACTTAAGTTTCCCTATTATTTTTCCAGGCCTTTATTTTACATTTTTTTAAGAATTTGGCAGAGCTAGTGAAATATTTTTATTTTATTAGTTAAACTATTTGAATACATTTAATTTAATGTATATACCTTGTAATATTTATGGAAAAATAATTAAAAATATAAGAATATATTGAAAAACTTAAGTGTCCCTATAATTTTTCCAGGCCTTTATTTTACATTTTTTTTAAGAATTTGGCAGAGCTAGTGAAATATTTTTATTTTATTAGTTAAACTATTTGAATACATTTAATTTAATGTATATACCTTGTAATATTTATGGAAAAATAATTAAAAATATAAGAATATATTGAAAAACTTAAGTGTCCCTATTATTTTTCCAGACCTTTATTTTACACTTTTTTTAAAAATTTGGCAGAACTAGTGAAATGTTTTTATTTTATTAGTTAAACTATTTGAATACATTTAATTTAATGTATATACCTTGTAATATTTATGGAAAAATAATTAAAAATATAAGAATATATTGAAAAACTTAAGTGTCCCTATTATTTTTCCAGGCCTTTATTTTACGTTTTTTTTTAAGAATTTTGCAGATCTAGTGAAATATTTTTATTTTATTAGTTAAACTATTTGAATACCTTTAATTTAATGTATATACCTTGTAATATTTATGGAAAAATAATTAAAAATATAAGAATATATTGAAAAACTTAAGTGTCCCTATTATTTTTCCAGGCCTTTATTTTACATTTTTTTTAAGAATTTTGCAGATCTAGTGAAATATTTTTATTTTATTAGTTAAACTATTTGAATACCTTTAATTTAATGTATATACCTTGTAATATTTATGGAAAAATAATTAAAAATATAAGAATATATTGAAAAATTTAAGTGTCCCTATTATTTTTCCAGACCTTTATTTTACATTTTTTTTAAGAATTTGGCAGAGCTAGTGAAATGTTTTTATTTTATTAGTTAAACTATTTGAATACATTTAATTTAATGTATATACCTTGTAATATTTATGGAAAAATAATTAAAAATATAAGAATATATTGAAAAACTTAAGTGTCCCTATTATTTTTCCAGGCCTTTATTTTACATTTTTTTTTAAGAATTTTGCAGATCTAGTGAAATATTTTTATTTTATTAGTTAAACTATTTGAATACATTTAATTTAATGTATATACCTTGTAATATTTATGGAAAAATAATTAAAAATATAAGAATATATTGAAAAACTTAAGTGTCCCTATTATTTTTCCAGACCTTTATTTTACATTTTTTTTAAGAATTTGGCAGAGCTAGTGAAATGTTTTTATTTTATTAGTTAAACTATTTGAATACATTTAATTTAATGTATATACCTTGTAATATATATGGAAAAATAATTAAAAATATAAGAATATATTGAAAAACTTAAGTGTCCCTATTATTTTTCCAGGCCTTTATTTTACATTTTTTTTAAGAATTTTGCAGATCTAGTGAAATATTTTTATTTTATTAGTTAAACTATTTGAATACATTTAATTTAATGTATATACCTTGTAATATTTATGGAAAAATTATTAAAAATATAAGAATATATTGAAAAACTTAAGTGTCCCTATTATTTTTCCAGGCCTTTATTTTACATTTTTTTTAAGAATTTTGCAGATCTAGTGAAATATTTTTATTTTATTAGTTAAACTATTTGAATACCTTTAATTTAATGTATATACCTTGTAATATTTATGGAAAAATAATTAAAAATATAAGAATATATTGAAAAACTTAAGTGTCCCTATTATTTTTCCAGGCCTTTAATTTACATTTTTTTTAAGAATTTAGAAGAGCTAGTGAAATATTTTTATTTTATTAGTTAAACTACTTGAATATCTTTAATTTAATGTATATACCTTGTAATATATATGGAAAAATAATTAAAAATACAAGAATATATTGAAAAACTTAAGTGTCCCTATTATTTTTCCAGGCCTATATTTTACATTTTATTTAAGAATTTGGCAGAGCTAGTGAAATATTTTTATTTTATTAGTTGAACTAGTTGAATACCTTTAATTTAATGTATATACCTTGTAATATTTATGGAAAAATTATTAAAAATATAAGAATATATTGAAAAACTTAAGTGTCCCTATTATTTTTCCAGGCTTTTAATTTAAATTTCTTTTAAGGATTTGGCAGAGCTAGTGAAATATTTTTATTTTATTAGTTAAACTATTTGAATACATTTAATATAATGTATATACCTTGTAATATTTATGGAAAAATAATTAAAAATATAAGAATATATTGAAAAACTTAAGTGTCCCTATTATTTTTCCAGGCCTTTAATTTACATTTTTTTTAAGAATTTAGAAGAGCTAGTGAAATATTTTTATTTTATTAGTTAAACTACTTGAATACCTTTAATTTAATGTATATACCTTGTAATATTTATGGAAAAATAATTAAAAATATAAGAACATATTGAAAAACTTAAGTGTCCCTATTATTTTTCCAGGTCTTTATTTTACATTTTTTTTAAGAACTTTGCAGAGCTAGTCAAATATTTTTATTTTATTAGTTAAACTATTTGAATACCTTTAATTTAATGTATATACCTTGTAATATATATGGAAAAATAATTAAAAATATAAGAATATATTGAAAAACTTAAGTGTCCCTATTATTTTTCCAGGCCTTTATTTTACATTTTTTTTAAGAACTTTGCAGAGCTAGTCAAATATTTTTATTTTATTAGTTAAACTATTTGAATACCTTTAATTTAATGTATATACCTTGTAATATATAGGGAAAAATAATTAAAAATATAAGAATATATTGAAAAACTTAAGTGTCCCTATTATTTTTCCAGGCCTTTATTTTAAATTTTTTTTAAGAATTTGGCAGCGCTAGTCAAATATTTTTATTTTATTAGTTAAACTATTTGAATACCTTTAATTTAATGTATATACCTTGTAATATTTATGGAAAAATTATTAAAAATATAAGAATATATTGAAAAACTTAAGTTTCCCTATTATTTTTCCAGGCCTTTATTTTACATTTTTTTAAGAATTTGGCAGAGCTAGTGAAATATTTTTATTTTATTAGTTAAACTATTTGAATACATTTAATTTAATGTATATACCTTGTAATATTTATGGAAAAATAATTAAAAATATAAGAATATATTGAAAAACTTAAGTGTCCCTATAATTTTTCCAGGCCTTTATTTTACATTTTTTTTAAGAATTTGGCAGAGCTAGTGAAATATTTTTATTTTATTAGTTAAACTATTTGAATACATTTAATTTAATGTATATACCTTGTAATATTTATGGAAAAATAATTAAAAATATAAGAATATATTGAAAAACTTAAGTGCCCCTATTATTTTTCCAGGCCTTTATTTCACTTTTTTTTAAGAATTTGGAAGATCTAGTCAAATATTTTTATTTTATTAGTTAAACTATTTGAATACCTTTAATTTAATGTATATACCTTGTAATATTTATGGAGAAATAATTAAAAATATAAGAACATACTGAAAAACTTAAGTGTCCCTATTATTATTCTAGGCCTTTATTTTACATTTTTTTTTAAGAATTTGGAAGATCTAGTCAAATATTTTTATTTTATTAGTTAAACTATTTGAATACCTTTAATTTAATGTATATACCTTGTAATATTTATGGAAAAATAATTAAAAATATAAGAACATATTGGAAAACTTAAGTGTCCCTATTATTTTTCCAGGCCTTTATTTTACATTTTATTTAAGAATTTGGCAGAGCTAGTGAAATATTTTTATTTTATTAGTTAAACTACTTGAATACCTTTAATTTAATGTATATACCTTGTAATATTTATGGAAAAATAATTAAAAATATAAGAATATATTGAAAAACTTAAGTGTCCCTATTATTTTCCAGGCCTTTATTTTACATTTTTTTTTAAGAATTTGGCAGAGCTAGTGAAATATTTTTATTTTATTAGTTAAACTATTTGAATACTTTTAATTTAATGTATATACCTTGTAATATTTATGGAAAAATAATTAAAAATATAAGAACATATTGATAAACTTAAGTGTCCCTATTATTTTTCCAGGCCTTTATTTTAATTTTTTTTTTAAGAATTTGGCAGAGCTAGTCAAGTATTTTTATTTTATTAGTTAAACTATTTGATTACATTTAATTTAATGTATATACCTTGTAATATTTATGGAAAAATAATTAAAAATATAAGAATATATTGAAAAACTTAAGTGTCCCTATTATTTTTCCAGGCCTTTTTTTTTAATTTTTTTTTTTAAGAATTTGGCAGAGCTAGTCAAATATTTTTATTTTATTAGTTAAACTATTTGATTACATTTAATTTAATGTATATACCTTGTAATATTTATGGAAAAATAATTAAAAATATAAGAACATATTGATAAACTTAAGTGTCCCTATTATTTTTCCAGGCCTTTATTTTAATTTTTTTTTAAGAATTTGGCAGAGCTAGTCAAATATTTTTATTTTATTAGTTAAACTATTTGATTACATTTAATTTAATGTATATACGTTGTAATATTTATGGAAAAATAATTAAAAATATAAGAATATATTGAAAAACTTAAGTGTCCCTATTATTTTTCCAGGCCTTTATTTTAATTTTTTTTAAGAATTTGGCAGAGCTAGTGAAATATTTTTATTTTATTAGTTAAACTATTTGAATACTTTTAATTTAAGGTATATACCTTGTAATATTTATGGAAAAATAATTAAAAATATAAGAATATATTGAAAAACTTAAGTGTCCCTATTATTTTTCCAGGCCTTTATTCTAAATTTTTTTTAACAATTTGGCAGATCTAGTTATATATTTTTATTTTATTAGTTAAACTATTTGAATACCTTTAATTTAATGTATATACCTTGTAATATTTATGGAAAAATAATTAAAAATATAAGAACATATTGAAAAATTTAAGTGTCCCTATTATTTTTCCAGGCCTTTATTTTAATTTTTTTTTTTAAGAATTTGGCAGAGCTAGTCAAATATTTTTATTTTATTAGTTAAACTATTTGATTACATATAATTTAATGTATATACCTTGTAATATTTATGGAAAAATAATTAAAAATATAAGAACATATTGAAAAACTTAAGTGTCCCTATTATTTTTCCAGGCCTTTATTTTAATTTTTTTTAAGAATTTGGCAGAGCTAGTGAAATATTTTTATTTTATTAGTTACACTATTTTAATACCTTTAATTTAATGTATATACCTTGTAATATTTATGGAAAAATAATTAAAAATATAAGAATATATTGAAAAACTTAAGTGTCCCTATTATTTTTCCAGGCCTTTATTTTACATTTTTTTTTAACAATTTGGCAGATCTAGTGAAATATTTTTATTTTATTAGTTAAACTATTTGAATACCTTTAATTTAATGTATGCACCTTGTAATATATATGGAAAAATAATTAAAAATATAAGAATATATTGAAAAACTTAAGTGTCTCTATTATTTTTCCAGGCCTTTATTTTAATTTTTTTTAAGAATTTGGCAGAGCTAGTGAAATATTTTTATTTTATTAGTTAAACTATTTGAATACCTTTAATTTAATGTATATACATTGTAATATTTATGGAAAAATAATTAAAAATATAAGAATATATTGAAAAACTTAAGTGTCCCTATTATTTTTCCAGGCCTTTATTTTAATTTTTTTTTTTAAAAATTTGGCAGAGCTAGTGAAATATTTTTATTTTATTAGTTAAACTATTTGAATACCTTTAATTTAATGTATATACCTTGTAATATTTATGGAAAAATAATTAAAAATATAAGAATATATTGAAAAACTTAAGTGTCCCTATTATTTTTCCAGGCTTTTATTTTACATTTTTTTAAGAATTTGGAAGAGCTAGTAAAATATTTTTATCTTATTAGTTAAACTATTTGAATACCTTTAATTTAATGTATATACCTTGTAATATTTATGGAAAAATAATTAAAAATATGAGAATATATTGAAAAACTTAAGTGTCCCTATTATTTTTCCAGGCCTTTATTTTACATTTTTTTTAAACAATTTTTTAACAATTTGGCATTTTTTTTACAATTTGGCAGATCTAGTGAAATATTTTTATTTTATTAATTAAACTATTTGAATACCTTCAATTTAATGTATATACCTTGTAATATTTATGGAAAAATAATTGAAAATATAAGAACATATTGAAAAACTTAAGTGTCCCTATTATTTTTCCAGGCCTTTATTTTACATTTTTTTTTAAAATTTGGAAGAGCTAGTCAAATATTTTTATTTTATTAGTTAAACTATTTGAATACTTTTAATTTAATGTATATACCTTGTAATATTTATGGAAAAATAATTAAAAATATAAGAATATATTGAAAAACTTAAGTGTCCCTATTATTTTTCCAGACCTTTATTTTACATTTTTTTTTTTAAGAATTTGGAAGAGCTAGTCAAATATTTTTATTTTATTAGTTAAACTACTTGAATACCTTTAATTTAATGTATATACCTTGTAATATTTATGGAAAAATAATTAAAAATATAAGAATATATTGAAAAACTTAAGTGTCCCTATTATTTTTCCAGACCTTTATTTTACATTTTTTTAAGAATTTGGCAGAGCTAGTCAAATATTTTTATTTTATTAGTTAAACTATTTGAATACCTTTAATTTAATGTATATACCTTGTAATATTTATGGAAAAATAATTGAAAATATAAGAACATATTGAAAAACTTAAGTGTCCCTATTATTTTTCCAGGCTTTTATTTTACATTTTTTTTTTAACAATTTGGCAGATCTAGTGAAATATTTTTATTTTATTAGTTAAACTATTTGAATACCTTTAATTTAATGTATATACCTTGTAATATTTATGGAAAAATATTTAAAAATATAAGAATATATTGAAAAACTTAAGTGTCCCTATTATTTTTCCAGGCCTTTATTTTACATTTTGTTAAGAATTTGGAAGAGCTAGTGAAATATTTTTATTTTATTAGTTAAACTATTTGATTACATTTAATTTAATGTATATACCTTGTAATATTTATGGAAAAATAATTGAAAATATAAGAATATATTGAAAAACTTAAGTGTCCCTATTATTTTTCCAGGGCTTTATTTTAATTTTTTTTTAAGAATTTGGCAGAGCTAGTCAAATATTTTTATTTTATTAGTTAAACTATTTGATTACATTTAATTTAATGTATATACCTTGTAATATTTATGGAAAAATAATTAAAAATATAAGAATATATTGAAAAACTTAAGTGTCCCTACTATTTTTCCAGGCCTTTATTTTAATTTTTTTTTAAGAATTTGGCAGAGCTAGTCAAATATTTTTATTTTATTAGTTAAACTATTTGAATACCTCTAATTTAATGTATACACCTTGTAATATTTATGGAAAAATAATTAAAAATATAAGAATATATTGAAAAACTTAAGTGTCCCTATTATTTTTCCAGGCCTATATTTTACATTTTTTTTAAGAATTTGGCAGAGCTAGTGAAATGTTTTTATTTTATTAGTTAAACTATTTGAATACCTTTATTTTAATGTATATACCTTGTAATATTTATGGAAAAATAATTAAAAATATAAGAATATATTGAAAAACTTAATTGTCCCTATTATTTTTCCAGGCCTTTATTTTACATTTTTTTTAAGAATTTTGCAGAGCTAGTCAAATATTTTTATTTTATTAGTTAAACTACTTGAATACCTTTAATTTAATGTATATACCTTGTAATATTTATGGAAAAATAATTAAAAATATAAGAATATATTGAAAAACTTAAGTGTCCCTATTATTTTCCAAGCCTTTATTTTACATTTTTTTTTAACAATTTGGCAGAGCTAGTCAAATATTTTTATTTTATTAGTTACACTATTTGAATACCTTTAATTTAATGTATATACCTTGTAATATTTATGGAAAAATAATTAAAAATATAAGAATATATTGAAAAACTTAAGTGTCCCTATTATTTTTCCAAATTTGGCAGAGCTAGTGAAATATTTTTATTTTATTTGTTAAACTATTTGCATACGTTTTATTTAACGTATATACCTTGTAATTTTTATGGAAAAATTAAAAATATAAGAATATATTGAAAAATTTAAGTGTCCCTATTATTTTTCCAGGCCTCTATTTTACATTTTTTTTAAAAATTTTGAAGAGCTAGTGAAATATTTTTATTTTATTAGTTAAATATTTGAATACATTTAATTTAATGTATATACCTTGTAATATTTATGGAAAAATAATTAAAAATATAAGAATATATTAAAAAACTTAAGTGTCCCTATTAATACATTTTTTAAGAATTTGGCAGAGCTAGTGAAATGTTTTTATGTTATTAGTTAAACTATTTGAATACATTTATTTTAATGTTTATACCTTGTAATATTTATGGAAAAATAATTAAAAATATAAGAATATATTGAGAAACTTAAGTGTCCCTATTATTTTTCCAGGCCTTTATTTTACATTTTTTTAAGAATTTGGAAGAGCTAGTCAAATATTTGTATTTTATTAGTTAAACTATTTGAATACCTTTAATTTAATGTATATACCTTGTAATATTTATGGAAAAATAATTAAAAATATAAGAACATATTGAAAAACTTAAGTGTCCCTATTATTTTTCCAGGCCTTTATTTTACATTTTTTTAAGAATTTGGAAGAGCTAGTCAAATATTTTTATTTTATTAGTTAAATATTTGAATACATTTAATTTAATGTATATACCTTGTAATATTTATGGAAAAATAATTAAAAATATAAGAATATATTGAAAAACTTAAGTGTCCCTATTATTTTTCCAGGCCTTTATTTTACGTTTTTTTAAGAATTTGGCAGAGCTAGTCAAATATTTTTATTTTATTAGTTAAACTATTTGAATACCTTTAATTTAATGTATATACCTTGTAATATTTATGGAAAAATAATTAAAAATATATATATATATGGAAATATCGCACTTGATCTAACAACTACTGCAAAGTATTGCCAAAACAGCTTTTTACAACTTAATATGCATATTATATATAACTGACTTAGTAATAAACGGCATTATAGTAAATAGCAGTATTGCCAGAATGGATTTTAATACATACTATATTATGTAGAACTGCATTACTATTAAGCGACCCTGTATTACCACACTTGAACAAAAACATATAATCATAATGACAACAGTATTATCATGCAGTTCTATATAAAATATAATTTTTGTCAA
Source organism: Sarcophaga caerulescens (assembly GCA_927399465.1). Classification (NCBI taxonomy): domain Eukaryota; kingdom Metazoa; phylum Arthropoda; class Insecta; order Diptera; family Sarcophagidae; genus Sarcophaga; species Sarcophaga caerulescens. Next base: position 100,090,020 of record OV656873.1, on the reverse strand, counting down.
TGAAAATATTAATTTTTCAATTTATAATTATTTTTCGTCATTAGTGTTAGATATAAGCTTTAAAATGAGATATCATTCATTAAATTTATGCGGTGGTATGGGAGATATTTGCAACCTACAAAAAAAAGTGCTTTAGAAATAATATATATGATAATGGTCTACACATGGGGAATACCCATGTTATTATTAGTATCAGCTTATGTATCAAATTGCAATAAAATTAATTTTATTTAAAATCGTTTTGATTGGTTAATTTAATGAATTTTTAGCAATGAGAATATTTGTTACATTAAAATTATTTTGTTGATTTAGCATTATTGTTAATTTTAAGTAGTATAAGTAGTTAAATAAAAAATTAACATGGTGTTCAGTAATAAAAATATTGTCTTTTATTATTGTGCGACTTTACCTTCAAGTTACAAGTGCTTGAGGGATAAAAATCAACAAATTAATAAAACAGTTCAAATTTATGTATTTGAATTGGCAACTTATTAATTGAATATAAACAATGTGTCTATTCAAGCTCCTCCGGTGGATAGCCACATCTACAAATTTACGTACCTACCTAACTACACTGAATCCTTTAAGTAATAAAGTGGATTAGTCTTCAAGTTGTACTTATTCTTATACATCATCAATAATTGTTGTTGTTGTTGTTAAGAAGCAAATGTTCTAGTTATGGAGATCCTCGTTGTTAACTTTACAACCGCCTTCGTGGGTTGGTCAACAATGGCCTTTGCTGATATGCTGCCTCCACTATCAGAAGTCGTCCTTCTGGAACTGACATTACAGAACAAATATTCCAAGCGATCGGAAAGTTATATTCGCATTAACATTTGATGATTTTCTTTTTCGATAGAGTTTGGTCGATCAACGCAAAGCCCAACTGGATATATTTCCTCTTTAATGCTACCTATTTTTTAAGGGGTTCCGTAATCAAATGGATTATTTAGGAGTCCTTAACGTGCACGTTTCGCACAACAGTTTAATTCTTCCACTGGATTAACTTTTAGTTATATCCAGTTTTACTCTCTTTTTGACGTTGGAGAACCTGAAATACGGTGAACCGACTGAGAAAATTAAGTTAAACAGTACTATGTGCACACAGAAATACAGTGAACAGCAAAAGTCTAGTTGCTCAGTATATTTTAAAAACTTAATAAATTTTAAGTAAGAATTTGTAAAAAGAATTGATGTTATTTATATTTATTTTATTAATTTATTTCTATTTTATTAAAAAAAAAACAAAGACATTTTTACTGTTTTTCACAAACCATAAGAAAAATAAGGAAGACGTTCTGATGACTCCATATTTTGCATCGCAAATGTGTAGGTACACCTAAGAAGAACTCAGAGTAAATTTAAAATCCAAAGTTCCAATATATTAAAATGTAATACCCAATATTTAGTCGGATATCACTTAACGTCAATCACTCCATTTAACCCAATTTGCTTAGCTTGCTCTGTTGATATTTGCCGCCATGCATTGATGACCAAGTTTTCCGAATGACTTTCAGCTTTAGCGACTACGTAAACATAATTCCAAATGATGATATTGGCCTCTTGGATTCATATTGGAATTTTGTGTATTAAGCCTGTGGGGACTTTGGTAGGCAAATCACATTTTCAAATTAGCAGCATTATGATTGGGTTCATTGTTGGAAGTACTAATCACTTCGATTTATTCGACAACTGAAGAGAAGCCAGAGTACAATGGGTCAATTTCGACCTCCGGGTATTGTACTTGTCTTAACGGACAAGTACTCGTCCTCTAACCTAATCACTTCGAACTACTAACTATCCCGAACTTTAGGTAAATTTGTTTTTCAGAATGTTTAAATACTCTTTCTTATTCATTATTTCTTCAATAAATTCTAAACGGCCCCAATATGGTGGGCATATATTGTACCACCGAGACCATGCTTAACTATTTCACGGATATTCTTTGGATAGAACCCTTTATTTTTCTTCCTTCAAGCATGACAGATTAGTTTTGCAATAATGTGGTTTGTTAAGACGAATTAAAATGTATCAGTTTTACTCGTTCGGATGGTCGAAAAAGAAATGAAGAGCTCGATCGATCTCAGGAAACGCTTAAGCATGCTAATGGTAGAACAATGCTGTGGGCATCATGTGTTCTTACACTTAGGGCCATTATTACAACTTGCCGTTAAAGTTGGGTTTAGTTAAAGGTACCTTTAGCTAAAGGGAACTGTAAAGTTACCTTTAACTTATTTTCGTTATTACAACTTACAGATAAAATAAAATTAACCTTTTCAAAAATATGGCAGTGCCGAAGCAATGTCGATAACACTGCTCAATTAAACAAGTTCTTTTTTAACGCAGTGGCAACAGCGGACTTCGTTTTTTTTGTTGTATATGCTCATTTTGTTTAAATTTGAAGTTGCCATATCGAAAATAGTATATGATATGGCAAGTTCTAACATAAAGTGACCTTTAAATGTTAAAGGTAGGATGATCTTCCCTTTAGCTTAACGATCACTTCTATCTTATTGGGTACTCATAATAATGAAAAACAATTTATCTGCCCGTTAAAATCCTCCCTTTAGTTAACGGCAAGTTGTAATAATGGCCCTTATTGGTGTACCTAGACTTTTGCTGTCCACTGTATACATACTCTCCAGCCAATAGAGAGTGTCGCGGTAGTCCCCAAATTATTTTGTAGGTTCGATTTCTGTCAAATACTCTAGTCTATTCGACTTGAATAAGAACATTTGTTGTAACAAAAAATCCAACATAAAATTGACACTTTATTATCATGACCATATTACCACTTTTTTCCTTTTCTTCTTCTTTTTCCCAGTGTATAATTTCTCAAAACAAATATTAGAAATTATTTTCTACTTTCTACTTTTTTGTTTGGTTTCTTGGCACACAATTTATTCCAAAAAAATATTTTCTTTCTCTTCAAACAATTTATAGCACAGAAAATACGATATGCATTCGACCACATTCATTGGAATTTAATATTTTTATTAGAAAGCTTTGTCAGCATAAATTCAGTTCATATTGTTATCGTTTTTATATTGTCATGCCAATATTGATTTGAAATATTTTACTTTTAAAAACTTCATTCTATATGTATTCTCTCTTGTGCAAATTTGTATTGAGATTGCAAAAACTTTATAAAGTTGTAGTAGGAAAATTTAGAAAAATATTGTTTTATTTTATAACAAATAAAAAATGGAATTTTTGTGGAATACTGTATACCCCGGATATAAGCATTTTAAAAAGAGGAATTTTTGTATCAAAGTCCTACACCTGAGAACAAATAGCCACGTGTCATTAAAGCTAATAGAATTCTATTTGTTTCATTTACAGCACTGACTGCGTATTACATAGACTGCCGGCTTGATCATCTTCTACAATTCGGTCTGGTGAACAAAGTGTTTATTTATCGGGGCTTCCGGAACACTTTGGGATTACAGCGAAGAAATTGCTGATGGAAATGGATCCGCAGCAGACTTGATGGGCATAGCCAAGAGTCTTATTGCAGCATTTAATAAGCAGAGAATCAGGTCTCTAACTTGCCCAAGACCTGCACCAGACCAGATTAGTAGAAAGGGGAACATTGGAGGATTGTAGATTTTCTATCAGGAATAAACTATTTGAGATTAGGTTGTCTCAGTTGGTTACGTCTTCTGGATGAGACAGTGTGCGTCTTCTGGATGAGACAGAAAATAATGAAAGCATAAGTAGCATTCTACAGAAATTCATCAATCAACTTCTTATTCTTTTTCCAATAAATCTGGCGTATCAGGTTACTGGTGAATATTGGCTTCCAATGACTCAGTTCTTATTTTATCCGCAACACCCCACGTCTTAACATATCCCCATAAAAAGAAATTCTAAAAACTGGAAAAAAGTTTTTTTTTTTTTAAATTTCTCCTCAACTCAAAACCATTTTTAATTATAAGAATTCTAAATAAGAAACCAGCTGGCAAAAATGTATTTCATTTAATTTTATGTTTATTTTCTGACCATTCTAACAGTTACTGCATACCTTTTCTTTTTCCTTTGTTTAAATTGCATTCTTAGATTGCATGTTCTTGAATAATTGTGCTGTGTTAACATAGCTGCCAGAAAATCGTCAAAATCGTCAAAGACGTTCATTGAAATCGTAAAAAAATCGTCAGAAAAAATAAATAAATAAATTGAAAGGTTTTAAAAACAAAAACATATAAAGTCAATGTTAAGCATCAATAATATTGCATCATCTATACCCGTGTGTGGTGTAAATATTAGGGAGTTAGAAGATCTTGACGTTATGGGCATGAAAATTCACTGTGATGTTCGCTAGAACTGACACATTTTTCATTGCCTTGGTTTCTTAAGACGGTACAATAAATACTTCACTTCGTCTGATATACTTACCATTTACACCATTTATAACCGACCGAGAATGGAATACAACTCTCATGTATGGGTTGGCTCTTAACGTCTATTTTGAGGCTCCTCGACCGTTTACATTGATTCATTGGAGCATCGTTGCAATGTGACTTGTGTTTCACTGTTCAATCGCTACTACAACGGATATTGCTCGAGCGAAATAAGGAGACTTGTTTATGAAAATTATGTACTCCTTCGTAACACTCGTATTTCTCGGCCAGCACATCCGTATGTGGGCGATTGGTCAGTGTATAGCACACTGCATTACAGACAAAGTTCGTTTGTTAGACGGACTATTAGTATGTGGAACTTCCTTAATGCAGAGATCTTTCTTGTTACTTATGGTATAAAAATATTCAAACCTAGTGTCCTTCCTATAATATATTTTCCTAGTTCTAAACACAATGCCATCCCCTAAGTGTTGGTCGTATGAAAAAAAAAAATAATGGCACTTGCCTTTGTTCTTCCGATGGTAATATTAGAGGCTACATATAATCGAATTTTTAAAATTGTCTGCAATGGCCAATGATAATTTATGCTCAACATCGATGTTATTTAAGAGTTGTAATTTTTTGGCTTCCAAGGCATTAAAAGGGCATAAAATACAGAAATATCATCAGAGTTATTCGAAAATAACTTAAAGATATAATGCTTGTCTCCTTGCTGTTAGTAACATAAATTTCCAACAGTAACAACTGCAAAACAAATACAAAGTTTAAGGAGGCTTTTAATGTGAAGAAAATGATGTAAATTTTTAATTGCTAAAATCGTCAAAATAAGAACATAAATCGTCATATCGTCAATATGATATTTTTGGACCACAAAATCGTCAAAATGACGATAAATCGTCAAATCTGGCAGCTATGTGTGTTAATGAATTTAAATAACGGTTATTAAAATTGTGTTTTAATCGAAATGACAGTTTGACAAGAGTTAGACATGAAAGGCAGTATGTGTAAGCATAAGGAGTTTTTGTTTGAATAAAAAACATTTTTTGTATTTGTGTCACTGTGTTTTAAAGTTTGAAACAGCAGTTTTTATAAGTTAATAAGAATAATTGTTATATTATTGTAGTACATATATTTAAATATAACATGGACTTCTGAACTTTGCTTTGTAGCTACATCTTTCAAATAAGTTGTCATTTATCTAAATGCCAAATCAATATGGACGACCATAATCAAGAACGTGTGTTCGCTGAATGTATTCTGGAGCAGTTGCAAACTGATTTTCATCGAAAAATAATTATCACCGATGAGAGACATTTCTGGGTGAATTGTTGAATTTAGAACGATGCCAATTCTCTTGAGATCCAAAAACATTCAAAGCATTCTGGAAAATGCTGTATTTGATGTGGATTATGCGCTGGTGGCGTCACGGGTCCACATTTCTTTGAGAAGGACGTTGGTAAAATTAAAAATTCCACATGAGCGAAGAGGCTCTGCCCATTAGAGATGGCATTTTCAGTTTCAGAACATTTTTCTTGGCAATTAAAAAGAAGTCTTTATTTCATATTTCGTTTTTTATTAAGACATCAAAGCTGAGGCTTGAAATCTAAAGCTCTAGTCGAATGGGTTAAAATACTACCCAATAGATTCTGCATATATTTATTCCCAATAACACCAACAGTATATTTAAATATCGTAGTTATTTATTAACTATTATGTATGTCGTAGGTTGATAAGAGCAGCACTATCTCTGTTCTTTAGGCATTTGGGTAGAATACGAGTTTCTGGAAGTATTTTTCAAATTATTTTGCATCCAATAGTACGCTGAAGTCATTAAATATATTCGTCTTTTTGGAAAAAAATATACTTAGTTGGTAATTTTTCTTCAAGCTTAAGTGGAAATAAATTACCATCGTATAAAGATTTAAAGATTTAGATCTTTAAATTTAATTAAAATTTATTGTATCCTTTATACTTTTACATTCAACAGAAGCGTTACCTTTTAACCACTCTATCTATAGTGTTGCTAGTTTACTAAAACCAAGGAATTTAGTTTATGCAAGAAATTTATTGCAAAATTAATAAAAATTCATTACAAAATTCTTCAATGATATTAAACCCCAACTCATTTTTTAAAGCTTTATAACGATGTATGTAGTATAGTGGTTGGGAAGAACATGAAATATTACTTTAAAGAAATGAAATGTTTCTTCATTTTATAATGAAAGATGAGTGAACAATGCGACCACCCTTATGAACTGTTTTTGCTCTAGAGTGCTTACAAAAATACTGCCACGTATTAAAGCCAATAAAAATTCTCAGGAGAAATAGACTTCACCGTACTTATTATCTTAACAAGTTTTATGCAAATATGTTCACAACTCTTACACACGTTGTGAATTTCCTTTTCTTTTGTTGTACTGTAAGATGAAAAGGAAAAGGATACGGATATTAACATGTAGCGTGAATAATGGCTTCTCTAAGAAAATAGATGAAACAAAAACTTAATCAAAAATTATAAAACAGAACCCCATGCATTTCCAGAATCTACTCTTTTAAGTTTTTAAATTTTATTAGTAATCCATTAACTCTTGAAATTTGCTTTTAGTTTTATTGTTAAGTTTGTAGAAAGTTTTTATGTATTCGTGGCGTAAGTCTTTTTAAGCATTTTTCATCAAATTTTAGCTTCTACGAGGTGAACGTTTAAAGAAAATTACTCAGGTTTATATCGCGTATTACAATAAGAGTTCCCTATCATTAATGAACCAAGATGTATGTATAAGTGAGATATCATCAAAATTTGTTATTCGTTTGAAAGTCCTTTTGAAGCTATAGTCTGTGGAATAAAACATCACTCAAATGTCCGCTGCGACTTCTCTTACATCCTAAATGTGAAATTTTCCGTGACTCAGACGCATGAATCTGCCTAAATTTGATCTACGCACATTGGGGTTTTTGAAACCTAAAATGGGAATTAATTGGAAAATGAAATTCTTGAGTACCAAATATTTTTTTACATGAGCTAAAAGTACACACAATTCTGCATCACTATTTTAAAAAAATGTGTTTCTATGAGTTTCTTGATGTTTTTTCGTGAATAAACTAAATTTTCAATGTTTTCAAAATTAGTTTTCGGCAAGTTTTTAAAGAAAAATATTAAAAAAAAATATAGATGCTTTTTCTTTAAGCGAAATAAATCAAAAAAAGTTAAAATAAGCAACCAGGAAAGCTCAAACGATTTCATTCCCATTATAGGCAACAAAAACCCCAATGTGCGACGGCATGGTTTATATTGGCTGTGAAATCGGCTCACATCAGCTTTTCGTGAGATGCCCATGCCGTCGCATTTCGGAATTCATTGAACGCTCTTGGACCTCAAGTGAATTGATGTCGTACCAAATTTGACAATTTGTTTACGTATCCATTCCATTTCGATTAAAATTAGGGTGAATTACTTAACGCTCTAGAGCCTATGTACTAAACAGACATTGGTCTATATGGTCGTATACCTTCAATTGATGGGTCAATTGTTCTTTTTTCTGCAGCAGACCTAACACACACGTGTTCAAGTTCCTGTGAACAACGGGAAATCGAATACCTGGGATTCTCTGTATAATACTTGACAAAAAAAAGAAATATTTTACTAATAGAGTACTTCGTATCCTTGCAAAAAATAGTATAAGGGGCTCAAATCGCTTGATTTTGGTTGACTGATTACTGATTACCCCAAAATAAGATTGTTGATCACCAAACTTGTCTTTCAAAAGCTTGATGTTCTACTGTTATGAGAATTATTTATTTATTTATTTATTGATTAACTCCAGTACAACAAGCATTTCATCTTTTTTAATAGTACTGTTTATACAATGCTATGATTAAGTTAATAGTTATATATATATATATGTAAGTTTCACCAGAAAGCAAAAATTATATTAATTAGATTTAAGTTAGATTTAAGTTTAAGTTAGCATTAGAATTGATTAAATCAAATTATGAATTCTAAAGAAAATAAAAGTGTGTTGAAATTGCTTTTTTAAATTGCATTACATTTCTTTTCAATTGAATTTCTGGCGGAAGTTGATTCCATGAACGAGTAGCATTAATATAAAAGTACCTTTCAGACACCTGTTTTCTGTACCTTACGGCATTTATCCTATAACCTCTTTTAGTTCTAGAGAATTGTAGTCTGGTAAATAGATAATCTGGTTCCTTTAAATAAATAATCTTGTGTAAGAAAATTAGCATACGATATTTTAAAAGGTTTTCCAGTGTCATTTTATAGATTTTGTAGGAAAAATGCGAGATTCTACTATATCTACTGCGTCCAAAAATATATCTTGCGATGTTGTTATAAGTTACGTTAAGTTTATTCCTCCTAACAGAATGCAAGCCCGCAAAAAGCTCACATCCATACAAGAGAGTTGCAATTAGGTATGTGTTCGCCAAGAGCATACGTATATTGAAAGGCGTAAAGGAATCTCCTGCAGAGATTCCTCAGAATAGCGTACGTTTTCCCACAAATTGTATTAACATGGTTAGCCCAAGAGAGTTGACTATTAAAAGTAATACCCAAGTTCTTGGCACATTGTACTATTTCTATGGGCGAGTCCCCAACGACTAATGGTGGCAGTAAGTTCGGCAAAAGGCCAATTTTCCCAATTATGATAGCCTTTGATTTATTAGCGTTTAAGCAAAGACCATTTGCAGTAGCCCATTTAAATATATTGTCAAGGTCCTGGTTCAGTCTCAATATACAATTATCGATGTCAGTTCTAAAACAGCTAATGTAGGCTGATGTTCATGTTCAAATGTGGCATATTGTTGAACCCACACGTGAATCATTTTAAGCAAAAAAGCAATCATCTCATGGCTCTATGATTCTTTAATGTTGCATTACGATTTTCGTCGTTCTTAACGAAATAATATTGTCATCGGCTCTGAAAAAAAGGTTAACGGATTCATATTGCACAATCCCTGGACCAATTTACTTCACCTGCGCGCTAGATAACTATGTCCTCAAATCGCTCGTGAAGAATATCCAATATGTCATGAGCTGTGCGGCACGTAGCGTAATCCTGTTCAAACCATGTGTTGTTGGTGTGCAGACCAAACCAATTCAGGCCAAAAGAGATTGTTAATCGCTGCTAGCCCAAAATCAATCAAAACCAAAGTAACCTGTAACTTTTTGGTGCACATTGAACGCTCTTGGTTCTTATAAAGATCGATATCGTCTCAAATTCGCCAATTTTTTTCATTCACGTACCCGTTCATCCAGAAACGAATCTTACAGCAGAAGATGAATTTCCTTTGAAAATTAGAGTCAGTTGAAAACTGCTATAGTATAGTAGTTTATGGTACTTTGGGAAAACAGCCCGAGTATATGACAACTAACTTGAAAACATAATGGCCGTTAACAACTGTCAAAGTTTGAAACTTCCTGAGTAAATGCTCAATGTGACGTCAAAGCAACTTTTTTTCCACATTTGAAAATAATGTTGCAGAGATCCAGAGGACAGAATTAAAGAATTAAATGAAATTTCTTTAAAAATATTAATGAAATCCCAATACACAATCAACATGTCAATTTATTTCTTCACTGTTTATTGCAGATAAATTAATTGCGGTTGTAATTCCATTGCATTGCTCAATTTATTGCGATTTCAGTTTCTGTTAATGGCTTGGTAGTTTTCGATTAACATTAATTTTATATAATTTGCTCTACATAGATAGGATAATATTATTATTACTTGTTTGTGTGTATTTATGAATGAACTGGTAACGACCAATGAAATCATATTGAATTAAGTTAAAATACATAAAAGCCCTAAACTTACGTACATAAAGATGCTACAAATTTTACTAACGTGAGCGTTAAAATATAAAAACTACGGGTTTCTTCTCATGAAAAACGTTTTAACATAATTTTTATAACAAATATTTTCATCCATACAAAATCTAATCGCAATTGATGTCGTTAACTGCAACAGATAGGAATCACTTAACTGTTAACTTAAATAAAATGAGATTTCCCAACGTTAAAGTAAGCAGAACATAGAAATCAGATTTTACATATGAAAGGTTATTTTGTATATGCACGATAAACATTTTTAAAAATAGAAGATGCTTTATAATGTCTGAAGAATGATTTATTCAGATGAAAACTTAAAAAAAAATATTAACATTCTTATATAAGCCTCTGATGTTTAAATTTAATAATTCTTAACTTTCTTTTATTGAATTTTTCCAAAGATACATATGTATGTTAAAAAAAATCATGGATTTTGGTCACGGTATGTTAGTATATCTTATTAAAAGCAAATAAGCTGAAAAATGATTAGTGCCAAACCCGAAATCGAAACGATCTTTACCACAACAAATTATTTTCTTGACAAACTATACACTTTAAATACTCTATGGGTAGCAGGTAAAACGATTCAATATGTATAAGTACATCTCTTAATCCTAATCTTAAGAGTATGGAAATTAAGTCATGTTATAAGTTTATAAATTATTTCTTTTAGTGAAAAGTTTTATTTACTGAAACAAAAATTTTGGAAAATATTATTTATTTTACTTGTATCCATTACATTAAAATTACAATTTATTTTTATTTATTTCCATAAGAAAGTAAATAAACAAGAAATTTGAATCTACTTCTACTATTACGAAATGCATATATTTAAAACAATTTGCGAAAATAATATTTTCAATAAAATCAGTAAGTAAATAAACAAGAACTTAGAACTCTTTTATAAATTTTTAAATAAAAACAAATAGACTTAAAAAATCAATCTATTAAACTACACAAAAAAGGAAAAACTAAATTTTTTATACATAAAGGGAGTGCTGCGGGCGCATAAGTAATTTGTAACTACGAATCATGCTAAATTAAAAGTTAATCATACGTCGCGTATATCATGCAATCATTAAAATCATTCATTTGGCGCGTTTGTTTCGACATTGTCGTTTGTGTTTTGCATTCATATCTCACAATTTCGGGACATTTGATCTCGGATTGATCTTTATCTGGTTGGCGACCCTCCTTTCTTCATGTTTTGTGAAAAGCGATAATTTTTCAAATTCCGGGTGATATTTTTCTATTGTTGTTTATGCTTCAGAAATGAGTTTTCCTTTGACTTCCTCTATTCTTATAGTATTTAAAGATTAACTTTCAAATTTAAAGTGTAGTATGTTGGCAAATATTGAAAGTTTTACTAAATAACTGATTAAATGATTGACTGTTTAAGAGCGTAAGTGTATTAAGAAAAATAATTGAAAACTAAAGATGAAAATGAAAAACATCTTTTTACATAGTAGTCCATAGTGGACCATTTATATGCTGACCTGAACTTATTACCAAAATTTTGCTGTTAAACATACATACCTACAAACTCTTCAGACATGATTACGTCCTAGCTCCTCACACCACTTATGTCGTGTGTGTTAATTATATACATTAGCGGCAGAACATAAAGTTTAAAGTTGACTCCGAATGACAGATGTTGGAGAAAGTTTTTCATGCCAATTTCACTAACTCTCATATTTTTTGCCAGATCTCCTGAGAGAAAGTCACCGGAGAAATATTTTCTGCATCTTTCGTTTTAATGGAAATGTCTGATCTGGTGTTTGAACCGTGGCTTCACGTCCAAAAAGCCGGCAAACAACTTACTAGGCTACAAGAATAAACCGTGAATATTCCCAAAATTCCTTCGAATTCTTTAGTGTTTGATAAACACTGATTGTTACTTATAGTTTCGCTTAGATTATCTGTAATGGTATAAATGTTTTTGAAAATTGCTCTCATATGTTTAGTTTTTGTTTCTTGTCCTTTTAAAGCATCAAACGTATGCATACGTGCAATTAGGTGTGTTTATAGATCGATTATGGATGGCAACCGCTGTCTGGCTGAGCTGCCAGTTATTAAAAATGAAATAAATTGTAATTGTGCTTGGAAATATAATTTTTTTTTTGGCGTCAAGATATTGACGATTGTCATTTGGCAACAAAATTCCATAATTTAAATATATTTACTTAAATTGATAAGGTGCATTGCCTTGGTGAAACAGCGCTATTTTACTCGAACTGTTTTATGCCATAAACCAATAGTCATAAAATAATAGACTGAGGATTATGATTGAACAAAAATCATATAAATTTAATATCAGTAGAGCATATAAACCCACCCACTAAATTGTCAGTCCAAGTGTTGTAGCATGTAAAATGGAAAAAAGTAGGTATATTATAGTAACAAAAAATTTTAATTTGCCTCAAAGTAAAATTCAAATTATTAAATTATTGTACTTGAATTTGTTTATATTTACATACTTTTATTTAATTAATTCACTTTTGTTGTTGTTATTGTAGAGGCTGTAATAATTTTGTACATATTAAACTATATATTGATGGCTTTAAGCAAAATTAAGAGCAAACATGTTCATCTTGATTCGCACAAAATTGATGCAATCAGTATAGTTATGTTATATACAACATCAAAAAGCTAGTTAGTAATCCTAACTAAAAGGTTATAATGAACAATTAAGTGAGGAATATACTAAATCGGACACAAATATCTAGTTTTTAACCTTCTGATCTAAATTGTTTACTATAAAAACAGAAAAGATTGTGGTAATATTTCCAAATACTTAAATTGATTTATGATATGAATTGCTTACAATTATATGCATGCATTACACAGTGTAAGATTTTGCTAATCTAGCTGGACAAAACTCGTTATTTTGAGTTTCGATTTGAGTAAATATTTTTATCCAATATGAAAGAGCACTTGTTATAAAATAAGAAAACGTCAAAACTTTTCCTAATTTGTCAGCAATAACATTGTAATGGTACTTCAAACTTCATATTTTTGAGTGAATTAAAAACAATAAAAATATCTACATTAAGTTGCTTATTCTTAAAAGCGTGTAACTTTTTATTGGATCGGAATTTTTTAACTATTTTTTTTTGTTTTGAAGCTCAACATATTCGCTGTCAACATCACGAGAATTTACGGTTCTAAAAGAAAAATTCTTTTCGTTCAATTTCAATTAAACAATTACATTTTTTTTGTTAAGTTAAGAAAAAAAGAAAAAATTCTGTAATCGTTAATTTTTTTGTTCACACCGGATCAACACCAAATTAGTGTTATACGAACTCCGGAAGTGTCTACTTTAAGGCACATATAAAATTATCTGCCGAGATTTGCCGAATAAAGAAAAAAAAAAAACAAATAATGAGTGATAACACCACATATCACAAACTTTTTGACATATGGCTTAAATCACCCGAAAATGAAAGGCTTTCCGTAAACTATATTTGTGGAAAAATAAGCAGTGGTTCTAATTCTCATATTGATTATGAGCAATTAGAAAGTTTTGTAAAAAATGTGTATAAAAGATTTAAGCTAAGGTGGAAAGCGGTAAACCGAACGAAACGTGATTTTATAAGTCGCTTCGATAACTGGTTAAGTACAAGCATTGAAATTTCTCAGTTTATTTATAAGAAACCAAAAGAAAATTTGGAAGCTGGAAGACCATTAAAGGCGTTCAATGAAATTTCCTAGCAAACAAAGGCAAGAAGAGCAAAAGAAGTCTTGAAGTCAGTAAGTACTGAAGAGCTATATTTGGCAGCCGAAAAAAAAATACGGTAAACAGGTAAACGAGATTCTACAAGTATAGTAAGTGAACTTTTTAATACCTCACCTCAGAGAGGTACCAATATAAAAAAAGCCAAAATATCTAATGAAATTGTGAAAAGTTTGTCTCCACAAGAAGCACTTGCAATGATGATCGATACAAATTTATCGACAAACGCATATCGTTCAATGAGAAATCATGTGCAACATTTATACCCCAAATTATATCCATGTTATGATTTAGTTCAAAAGGCAAAATTATTATGCTACCCTACTATTATAAAAACGGACTAATTAAATTTAAGTATCAAGTCCAATCTAATTTTGTCTATGATTAATGGAAAAGTGTGCAACGCACTTTCTGAAAACAGTTCTACACAATCTTGTTATGCAAAGCAAACCAAGCGAAATGAATAATGAAAAAGCTTTATCAGAAAAAATTATTAATGAAAAAGCGCTCTCATTTGGAATTTCTCCACTTCATTCGTGGATAAAGTTTATGGAGTGCCTGTTGCATATATCGTACAACCTGGAGGTAAGGAAGTGGCGCGTCACAGGAACTGATGAAAAAATTAAAGTTTCAAATGCTTAATTCAAAGTAAATTTAAGTCCGAAACAGGACTTTCAATTGATATGCCAAGTCCCAAGGGAGGTAATACGAATGACGGTAACACCGCCAGACGGTTTTTTAGAGACTCTAAAATAACGGCACGGATAACTGGACTCAATTTAGATCTTATAAAACGTTTTCACATTTTATTAGAGTCTATGGCTTCTGGATATCCTATTAATTCTACGACTTTTCAAGAGTATGCAGATAAAACCAGAAACCTATATTTAAAAGAATATTGGTGGTACTGTATGCCGGTGACTGTCCATAAAGTTTTATACCATTCAAAACAAATTATTGATACGTGCATTCTTCCCATTGGGCAATTGTCAGAGGAGGCCTTGGAAGCCAGAAATAAACACCAACGAAATTATCGGGAATGTTTCACTCGTAAAATTTCAAGAACTGACACCAACAAAGATTTAATAAACAGACTTTTAGTAACATCTGATCTATATATAAACAGTTTGCGAAGACCTCCTGTATATAAAAAAAGCTGCATTGACCCCAGAAGTTCTACATTTATTGAAATTTCCAAAATTAACAGAAGAAAACTATGACTTTTAATATTTTATTCATACTTTAATTTATATGTACTATGTACATATGAAATTATTTAAAAATTAACAAAAAATTAAAAAAAAATTAATAAATCAAAATTAATTGTTACTTCTACCTCTTTATTATTTATTTTAAACATTATCATTCATACTTTTTTACTTTTTGATTATCCTTCGCGAATAATATCAAAAAAAAATTTTTCAGTTGTATGGGAAGTGGGCGTGGCAGTGGTCCAATGTCGCCCATATTTTTGGCAATTTAAAAATTAATAAAAAAATTAAAAAAAAATTAATAAATCAAAATTAATTGTTACTTTTATTATTTATTTTAAACATTATCATTCATACTTTTTTACTTTTTGATTATCCTTCGCGAATAATATCAAAAATAAATTTTTCAGTTGTATGGGAAGTGGGCGTGGCAGTGGTCCAATGTCGCCCATATTTTTGGCAATGGTTCATATTGGCCTAGTAACACCTTGTACCAAAATTCATAAGTCTAGCATAATTGTTTTCCAAGGTATTTAATTTTGTCTACCTAGAATGGCTAAATCGTACACTGTGCATTATGTGCACATTTTTGGAAAGTTCTATTCACTATATATATACTTGCTATTGGCTAAAATAACTTGAAGAGTCTTTATTCCACATACCAAAAAGCCCTTAAGCTGTGGTTGTGTTCAAAAATTCATTTAATTTGAAAACAATCAAATAAAAACAATAACAAATGTATGTAGTATGTTTTCTAAAATACAAACAAGCAAATTGAAAAACACCATGAAATTTCCGTAAATAAATACAATTTGTTAAAAATAACAACAAATAATGTTTTGAATTACTAGGAATGCCGCATTGTAGTGAATAGAGTGCATGATTACAAAGCTGAGAAGTCCAGGTTCAGGCACCGGAGAAGACCTTCATCATAGTTTTCGAATTAAAGAAAAGTTAAAAATTATTAACCCCCTCCAAATAATCCATCCTGGTACTAACCTCATCTCAACACCTTACTGCAGAGGATTATAACATCAATATTGAATATCACGAGGTCAGGCAGCATGATCTCTTGAGAAAACGTGGAATTCAATTAACAAAGTACTCTCACCACTTTACCCAACATAAATATGTTCGGAGAAACTATTATTTCTAGGAATTGACCGATAAAATCATCTTCTGTGATCAACATGAATACATGTACCCAGAAATAGAAATAAGCCTCAGAGAAAACGTTTTTTTCAGTGTGCGGCCTATTTCTAGATGAATGGGTACGTGTATTCATTTTGATCATTGAGGATGATTTTTCAATAAATATTATAGTCAGTTACCAACTGGTACAGAGACCATTTAGCGAGCACACGTAGTTGGCTATGTTCGTCCATGGTGATTTGGCTCAACATACTAAATGAATGACTATTAATTTAAAACATTTATCATAAACACTATTGCCGATATTAACTGTTTAAATTCGAAACTTTCTGTTGAAAGATTCGATGTATATGGATTTATTTCCAGTCGTGCAGACGATGCAAACGATGGTTATTAATATTCGATTCCATTAAAAGAAGATTATTCATCATTTCCTCCGTGGTCCCCCTCCATTACGGTTTGGAGTCTAAAATAATACCCAAGTACATACTTTGTTTGCTTTGAGAGTCTCAGGGTCGTTCCGTTCATTTTCGGAAGCTCGGGGCTTTGCACTTTCTTGTACTTCATTTTGGTGAAGCTCGGGGCCTTGTACTTCCGAGTCAACAAGACAAGTTTCGTTTTATTTGGGTTCACACCCAAGCCGTTCTTCTCCACCCACCTAAATACTTTTGCCAGTGCCGACCCCATAATATCGCTAAACGTTGGAATATATTGTATATGCTGAGATTTGATTGATAACTAGATTCCAGAGCAGAGGTAATATTATCCCCAGCCCTACGGTGTACCCCTAGTTACTCGTTTCCTGATGAAGGATAAACTTTATGACGCTCCTAGATGATAACAATCATCAATCCTCTATTTATAATGTCAGTCGAGCCAATGTTCACCAGACCGGTATATGTATATTGTCTCTGTGCATATATTGTTAAACGCATCCTCTATATCCAAAAAGGGGGCCAATACGTATTCCTTAAAGCAAAGCGCTTTCTGTGTGCTGCCAACTACTTTGTCTAGCGCTGTCTCCAACGATCTATTCCAGCGGTAAACGTGCGGCGTAATACTGAAGTCATCAATGAGCTTCTCAAAGGTTTTCAAGCAAGGTAGAAAGCAAAAGGCTTTAGATCTGCCGCTCAACTAGACGCAGGCCTGCAGCTCGTAATAAGTACATACTCTGATATATTGTGTGGCTGCGAGCAGATTATCATTTGTTTGTTACTTCTTATTATTCTTTTTCGGAATCTTGAAGGCTATTGAGGCCATAGCTGGTGGCCCCGCTACGGATGCGGAATCTTACATTATCTTCGTTGACAGTCAGGCTGCTCTAAGGGCCATTGCGTCGGTCTGGTGCAAATCACACCTCGTTTGCGAGTGCAAGGAGTCGTTGGGGACTCTTGGACCAGACCGTATCCGTCTATGCTGGGTTCCGGGTTATAGCGGAATACTGGGCAATGAGACGGCGGATGCTCTCGCTAGGTTAGGTTCGCTTTCTGAGGGCGATATACTAGTTAGTCCTGACCCCCCAATCTGTCACCTCAACGGCCTCATCAATGGATGGGTCAAGTGGGAAGAGCAGAGGCGTTGGTGGAACGGATCGGGTTGTATTGTTTCAAGATATCTATGGCCTGCTATAGACAGTGCAAGAACAGGTTGGCTGCTGGGCTTGGATAAGACCAGTTTAAGATTAGTTATTGGATTTATCACAAGGCACTGCGAGATTAGGTGGCTGACGGGGATTTGGAACATATCCCAGCCGGACTATTGCAGGGTATGTTGCGATGAGGAGAAGTTGGAGACTGTCGAGCACCTCCTCTGTAACTGCCCAACCCTTAGTAGGTTGAGGACCCCTTGGCAGGGGCTCCTTTGAGGGTTTGAATTCTGTGTCGAGAGCCGACATCAAGGCTCTCCACAGATTCATTAGTAGCTTGAGCTGGTTGAGAAGTGTTAGGGCTTCATCAGCGTAGTCGCGCTCCCTTTTTGTTTTGTTTGATCTTTGTAATTCCTCCATTTCACATTCTCCCTTTCCTACTTCCTCTCCTTTTTCCTATCCCCTCTATTATCCTTCCATTTTTAGGACGTTTCGTACAATGGGTCAGTTCGACCTCCGGGTACTGTACTTGTCTCAATTGACAAGTACACGTCCTCTAACCTAAACCTACTTCTTATTAAATAAAAATAAATATAAATATTTATAACATAAACAAGCGCCAACAATATGATGCCAAATATATGACGCTTTATTTATGGTTATTATCGTTCATTTCAGACTTTCAAAATCTCTGTTTTTATTACATTTTTATATTACAATTTTTAACCATTCGTTCTTAGCCCACTTTACCACTTCTTTCACCCTGTTGCTGGTGGCAATGCGAATAGAGTTTTAATGTTTTTCTAATGATTGTGTCGATACTGCATAGCAGAGTAAATAGTTGTAATAAAAACATTAAATGCCAATGAAAAAAATGTGAATAAATGATTGCCAAACCAATAAGTGAATGCGATAAAATAAATACAGACGATAAAAGAAATTTATGTAAATGAATTCGAACCGAGAAAAGAAAGTAATGCCATGTGAAATAGGAGAGTAAAGAAATAATCAAGCTAAAGTTTATTAAATTTAAGAGATTAAATAAGTTACAATATTTCCAGTTTGATAATATACATAGTACTTTAGCCAGACATTTATAACTACCAAGTACAGTAAAGTGTTATTGGAGACATGCATGATTAGGAATCAGTCCTTGTACAAAAGTTTCTGCATTGCGCCGAGGGTCGAACATATCGGTTTATGTTCGTTTATAAAATTTTCTATATTGGAAAGTAACTACTCAATAAGAACTATCTGAACTAAATTTGATCTTAACGCTTAGACTGTCCAACTACAAGATGACTTGCAGATTACATTCTTTTCATTTCTGCCATGGCGGTCAACGAGGTAATTCGTGTCAATCTAATAAAAATTTTGAAGAGTTATTTTTTTTAGATACATTCGGATAGTTCAGGGTTTCATTTGACTAATTCGTTAGCTTTATCAAAAACTTAAAATTAAATTTGTGATACATACAGTAGCGAGAAAAAAATGCAACTCGTTGCCATATTATGTTCAACACCGTGTCTTGTCTAATTTACAGAATGTTATTTATTTACAGAATTGTTGCGAATATCTTTGTTTTGGGGGCCGAAGAATGTAATTTAACCCATCAGAGCCAAATAAGTTAAACTTTGATTCGTCGCTCCACAAAATTTTGGCCCACTGCTCTTTTGACCTATGATGATACCGTCTAGCAAAGTCAAGCCGTTTTTTCTTATTAACATTACTTATAAGTGGCTTCTTGGCCCGTCTTCTAGCTAATAAATTTGCCTCTCTTAATCGGTTTCTGGCTGTGTGGACGCCAATAGAAACCCATAATTGCTCGTTTGCATAATTAGTAACATATACTGCCGTTTTCTGAGGGTCAACTTTTACTATTTGTACGATTTGACGGTCTTGGCGGGCAGTAGATTTACGAGGTCGACCACTTCCTGGCATTCTTTCCACGTTATTTGTTTGACGATATCGCCATGAAATCCCACAAACCGTTGATTTGTTGATATTAAATTGATGAGCAACTTCATTCATTGATTTGCCTTCTTCCAAAGCCCTTATAAAGGCAAATTTTGCTATCTGCTGACAGCTGTTTGTATTTCTAAGTTCACAATTTGCAATTTTTTCATTAAACTTTTATTTTAATTACTCTAGTTGATCTACTTTTACGTTTAACACATTGCGTTGCATTCTTTCTATGGCTAAATTTGTAGAAAAAGAAGCAAACAACGCTTACTGATAAAATTTAAAAATCAACGAATAAAAAAAAAAACAAAAGACGAGTGGAGTTGGATACCGTTATAGTTTCGAGCCTCGATTGAATATCATATGACATAGCGTTGCATTTTTTTTCTTGCTGCTGTATGTAGTAGGTCCATGAAGAACAAATCTTCCACCATTATCCGGACTTGATTTCTGGGTATATAACTTGCTTACTTATTGGTCTTTATAACACTTCAATCAAACTTATGACCTAATTTCTTCCAGCGGCTATGTTGTGCGTGTAATTTCACCCATAAGCCGGCTTTGAACCACAGATTTTCGAGAAGCCTTTCATAGCAATTTTATTTAAACTCAGAATTTTTCCCAAAAAAAATCTTAGAAAAATTTGCCGATGAGATATGTTTAAAGTTTCGTTTTGTTAGAGATGTCTTTAATTAACACAC
Organism: Sarcophaga caerulescens; assembly: GCA_927399465.1. Lineage (NCBI taxonomy): Eukaryota > Metazoa > Arthropoda > Insecta > Diptera > Sarcophagidae > Sarcophaga > Sarcophaga caerulescens. The sequence continues at coordinate 100,069,470 of OV656873.1, read as the reverse complement.
ACAACATAAGTGGTGTGAGAAACTAGGTCGTAATCCTGACTGAAGGTTTGTAATGACCAATTACGTACATACTAGAGGTGCGCACAAGACATTCTGCTAGCTTACCCTTCACCGAATGCAATACTGTAGTGTACTCTTTTCTGTTGCTCTTGTGCACACCTCTAGTACATACATATGTCTACGTATATCATATGACGACGTATGATTAACTTTTTATTTAACATGATTGTTAGTTATTACTTATGCGCCTGCAGCACTTTTTTATGTGTACAAAATTTTGGTATTCATTTTTTGTGTAGTTTAATCGATAGATTGATTTTGTTTCCATAGAAAACTATATGAATGAGAATTTGAAAATTTGAAAAGTTTTGTAAATTGTTTAACTGTAGATCGAGCTTTGTAACAGAAATGATACATTTCAATTTTTGAGACTATATAACTATTAATTCAGAAAACTAAAAGACATTATTTTAAACCAAATAAAGAAAAGAAAATTCCAAACAGGACTTAAAAAATTCAAAACTTCATAATTCTGGCTTATGTATCATTTTTGATACATACAACTTTACTGGTGATCCTTTGGTGTTTTTTTAAGCTTTCAAGGATTTTATGAAGTTTTATCGTAAATAATACATTACTTATGGTAGTTGAGAAGGCATTGAAAGTTAAGTGTTCGATGAAAGTGAAGATGTTGAATTATCTGTTCTTGTTATTGATTGAAGTAGTAGTAGTCTAGTATGCAAGGTGTTAGCTTATTACACGTCAGACCAAGGTCCAAAACTCAAGTCAAACATTTTCGAATTACAACGAAAGGTTGTAATGACCGATTATGTATGTCTGTACGTAATATTCCTGCTTCTGAAGACTCTGAAGGAGAAGAAAACACGTCTTAGGAACTTATGAAAGTATTGACAGCAGCAAACATGACAATAGGATGTTTATAGCCAAATGGTACTACTTGGAACAGAGAAGCGTATGCTTTAGTAGTTTGGGAAGAGAAAAAATTATTATTATTACGAGCAGATTGGTAGCAGATGTTTCGTTGAATGTTGTAGAGTCTTTGTTACTGCTCTTCTCATATTTACATTAGGTGACAGACAAACATTAGAAAAAGTGTTTCGTCCTATGTTTTATTACAGATGATAATATTTCGGTCAACCACGTACGTATGAGATAACAGAATCATTCGCTTTGGCAATGTACTACTCGGTAATGATGATAAATTTACACCAATTACGCCTAGTCGAATAATGAGCTGAAAAACTTTCAGCTTTTAATAAACCAAATAATTTTGACGCTGTAGATGAGTAACTAATTGAATTTTATGGTCTTTATAAATTTTGAGGTCCACCGAAATCGAACTGGCAGTTTTAGATTCAAGTACATGCTACGTGCGTAGCAACTACTTACAGCCGTATTTGGGGAAACCTGTGTCCGGGAAACTAGTGAGGAATCAAAGAGAGAGCATTGTTATTGACATAATCGATGTCCTATTGCAATGGGAAACTTTTTTACCTCACATGACGTTGACAACAAATATTTCTAACGAAATATAACAATGGTTTGTGCCATCAGGTTTCAGCCAAGCTTCAATTCAGAGCGTTACTGACGTGAGTGATAATAAGCTGTCCCATCTAAGCAACTGGAAACTTATAAATCGCCACAAAGCAAGGGTTCTAGATGTCAAATTATTACCATTTAGAAAAAAATTAAACCAAGCTGACATGAAGTGTTTGATTTTTACGTAAAAAACCATGCTGCAATGTACATCATATCAAATTTTATAGTAAATTTCATAAAAGTGATAATAAAATGTTAGAATATAAAACGGTTTTATTAATATGAATTAAAATAAATCAAAATGTTAAATTTTTTTAACAAAATCTATCAATAATCGTGACAAATCTATGTACTGGAAGTATGTATCAAAAGTGATACATAAGCTTGAACTTATGAAGTTTTTTTAAGGCTCGATATACGGTTAATGATATGCATTTCCGTATAATAAAAATACATTTAAATTTTTTGTTTATTTACTTTCTTGTAAAACTAAAAGATAAGTCGTCTTAAAAATAATTTGTAATTTTAATGTAATCGGTACAAGCAAAATGAATAATTTTTCCAAAATTTTACTTTTTATTAAATGTAAAACTATTTTAACTTATAACACGTCTTATTCTCTGTACTCTAAAGAAAAGTATTAAGAGATATAAATATACATATTCATATATACGGTGACCATCCGTCCACTATTATAGCGGACAGTCCGCTATTTTAACCGCCTGTCCGCTATTTTTTTTGCGTCCGCTATTTGTCCACTATTTTAAAACACGTAACTTCTAAAAAGTTTTTATTTTCCAAAATGTCCGCTTTTGTCCACTTTTTTCACTAATTACATAAAAACGCTTAGTAGTTGTTAAACTATATTCATACTTTTACATTTATACAAAAATTTAAAGAAATTTTGGCACATTGGTTAACTTTAATGCCAGCCTTAGGGTGAATAATGGAGTAGTATGTTTATGGGGTTTCTGGATCAATCTTTCCATACAAATTTGGGATCACGCTCGTAGTTTTTTGTATGGGGTTTCGGGGCCACTTTTTCCATACAAATTTGGGAGCATTCTAATACTTTTTTGTATGGCGTTTCGGGGCCACTTTTTTTATACAAATTTGGGAGCATGCTAATGCTTTTTAATGTGTGTGTGCGTGTGTGTTAAAATTTGGGAGCGTGCATAGCTGTAAAATAATTAAATCGTTGCAGAATTGTGTACGATCGGTTTATAGGTTTGTAACATGTATTGTGAAAATTCAATGCCTTTTTAATGTGTGTTGTTGTTGTTGTTTTTTGTGCTATAAGAATATTTACTTTTAAATTGATAAGAAAGAAATGTACAGTGTCTGCGTTTTTTTTAATAAATATATTTTTTAATGTAAACTTTTAATAAAAACGTTTCATATTACAGTTTTTGTTTTAAGTATAAAGAATTTTGGATGTGGTTTTGTTTATTTAATATTTATTTTTTTTGTATGATTTAATGTTGAAGAAACAGAAATATAGTTGTACGTGTTGTTGTTTAGATAGATCTTCTGGGTTTTGGTAGGGATGTGTGTGTGTGTGCTAAAATTTGGGAGCATGCATAGCTGTAAAAGAAATAAATAGTTGTAAAATTGTGTATGATCGACCTATTGTATACGCTTTGCATATAGGTGTGATTAATGTTTAAATAAAAAAATGTTTAATTTGTTTTATTTTTTATAAAAGTGCATTTATTAAAAATTAATAAACATATTACCACTGTTTATTCAATGCAAAACGCATATCAAGTTACATACTGACTGGCGCGTGTAAACAAAAAAAATATTTCATATATTTTTCATTGTGATATTTGATCTGCTGAATTCTCACGCTTTGCCAGGTGTGATTAATGTTGAAATAAAAAATGTTTAATTTGTCTTGTTTTGGTGGGGATGTGTGTGTGTGTGTGTTAAAATTAGGGAGCATGCATAGCCGTAAAAGACTGTATTCTTCAGTATTCTTCTCTGTATTTTGTATTCTTTATTTTATTTTTTTTGTATAATTTTTTTATTTTTTTATTGGAAAAATATAATTTTGATAAGGAATTTTAAATACGCTTTTCTTGTTTTGAAATATGGTTTTATTGAAAAAATAGTTTATTGTTTTGATCGCATGATCACGTTGCACCAACATGCACGAGCATGCAGACGCTGATTCAACAAAGTTATTTTACCATCGAATTGTTTGTAATTGGAGACGATGCAGGTGTAAAGCAAAAAAAACGCTTACACTGCAGAATTAACTTCACTGGCAGAACCGTCCCTGTCGTCAACTTGTATCAGGGTTGCAAAACTGAAATTTTGAAATGATACTGAATTGTATACACCCTTCAATCAGAATTATGACCTAATCACACCACTTATTTATTTTGTTTGCTAATACATTAATAGTTGAAAAGCGCAAGACATTAAATATGTAATAATAAAAAAGTACTGAAAGCGTAGCAGGGGTACTGCAGTATTTATTAAATGAAAAAGTACTGAAAAAAGTACAAAAGTATTGAATTTATCAACTCTGACTTGTACAAAAGTACTGAATTTTTCAACTCTGACTTGTACAAAAGTACTGAATTTTTCAACTCTGACTTGTACAAAAGTACTAAATTTTTCAACTCTGACTTGTACAAAAGTACTGAATTGTTCAACTCTGACTTGTACAAAAGTACTAAATTTTGCAACTCTGACTTGTACAAAAGTACAGAATTTTTCAACTCTGACTTGTACAAAAGTACTAAATTTTTCAACTCTGACTATTAAAGGTACAGTTTTTACAATTCAATTGTTTTTGTTATTATTATTTATGTTATTAGATGTTTATTTTTTCAGTTTTTTACAGTTTGAAATTTAAAAATACGTTTATAAAGATTAAAAAGCTTAAGTGTTAACAAGTATTGTGTATAAAATGTTTGACATCGACAAATGTTGAAAGATTGTGAATAAGTATTTTCACAGTTAGATCTATGTATGATATTATTAACACATATAAATGGATGATTTACATAATTACAAATTCTAAATTCATTTATAAGTTTCATAAATAAATGTATATGTTCTTTATCAATCTGATTACTATGTTTTATTAATAGTTCTTCCAATTCAGCTGATAAGATCATTTTTGAGTTAAAATTTTTGTTACACATTATGTATACTGCATAAAGAGTAAGGAACAAATAAAAATAAAATTAACAAATTCAGAGGTTTTATTGCTTAACAATATTTTCTCTTTTTAACAAAATTTCTAAGTAAAATTACATTCTTTTCAGCACATGTATGATTCAAATTATAATGATTTTCATAAATCTTTATATTTGGATTATCTTTATACAAAGTTTTTATGTTTGGACAATCCCAATAATCTAAATTAATTATATATATTTGTATTTCTTTTCCAAGTAGTTCTCTTAACCATCTGACTTTTTCATATCCCTTAACATATACAACAGGATACTCTTCTTCTTCTTCCCTTTTTCTTATAGTTAGTATTAGATATTCTATTAAATCTTTCATTGTAGACTCTCCAGTATACCAATGTAAACCATGCAAGTGATTATATAGCCATTTATTTGTGACTCTATCCCTTTTACTTAATTCTGAATATTTTGTTGTTGATTTAATGAGAAAAAACAATATTTTTTCTTTTTAACAAAATTTCTAAGTAAAATTACATTCTTTTCATCACATGATTTTTTAATGTAAACTTTTAATAAAAACGTTTCATATTACAGTTTTTGTTTTAAGTATAAAGAATTTTGGATGTGGTTTTGTTTATTTAATATTTATTTTTTTGTATGATTTAATGTTGAAGAAACAGAAATATAATTGTACGTGTTGTTGTTTTTGTTTTAATTGTTGTTGTTTAGATAGATCTTCTGGGTTTTGGTAGGGATGTGTGTGTGTGCTAAAATTTGGGAGCATGCATAGCTGTAAAAGAAATAAATAGTTGTAAAATTGTGTATGATCGACCTATTGTATACGCTTTGCATATAGGTGTGATTAATGTTTAAATAAAAAAATGTTTAATTTGTTCTATTTTTTATAAAAGTGCATTTATTAAAAATTAATAAACATATTACCACTGTTTATTCAATGCAAAACGCATACCGAGTTACATACTGACTGGCGCGTGTAAACAAAAAAAATATTTCATATATTTTTCATTGCGATATTTGATCTGCTGAATTCTCACGCTTTGGTCAGGTGTGATTAATGTTGAAATAAAAAAATGTTTAATTTGTTTTATTTTTTATATAAATTTGGGAACATGCATAGCCGTAAAAGACTGTATTCTTTATTTTATTTTTTTATATGTTTTTTTTATTTTTGTATTATAAAAGAACATTTATTCAATGTTAAACGCATATCGAGTTACATACTGTCTAGCGCGTGTAGATCAAAATATATAATATATTTTTCATTATGATATTGAAATGAATCTGATAAATTCAAAGCATTTTTAAATCACATAAATAAAGTCAGTCAGAAATTCAATATCAGATTTCCGATACATTTCGCAATATAAAGTAGTTAATCATAATTCTAACATAATTTTAATAATAATTAATATCAATATTTTTCCAAATAATTAATCAGCATTTACACATAATTAAAATCATATCACTTAAATTATGAATACACGTGTATATAAGAAAATGTAAAATATGAAATGTAATTTAAAGCTAAATAATCAGAAATTGTATTTTAAATATAGTTTTTTCATTAGGAATTTAAAAAATAAATTTATATAAATAGAGTGTGTTAGAGTATTAACTTTTCATTTTCAAATTATAATTGAAACATAAAAAATACGTAAGGAAATGTCGTTACATTTATTTAGTGCTGATGATGAGGAAACCCAATGGTTTCCATCACCACCACCAGCACCTTCAACATCATCATCGACAACACCACCGCCACTATCAATCACACCGGCAACTGGAGCAAAGGAGAGGTTTTCCGCTCTAATGTCTAGACGTTTAAACGAAATCGAGAGGATACAGAGGAAATACACCTCATATATCGCTAAACAGAAGGCGATAGATGAGAAGCTCAAAAAACTATAACAAAAGAAGGAGGAGATAGAGACAAAATTGCTGCAGTTTTTAGAAACGCAGGAAGAAAAGAATCGTATTGCCGATTCTCCGTTGGAGATCCTTCACAAAAGTCGTTACAAATGTGAAATTTGTTTCAACTATTTACATGGAAAGGATCTCGTATTCCTCGGCTGTACACATTACTTATGCCTTGATTGTCTAAGAAGGTGGAACAAACTATCGTGTCCTCACTGTCGACAAGAAATTAACAACGTACATATCATAAAAAAGGTGGGGGATTGTTATGTTATAGATAAAGTTCCCCCGCCTAATATATTGTGCCCTATGCTAATTGATCTCACTTCCCATTATACTATGGAAAGTGATGATGACAATAATGATGATTTATAATAAACAAATTATATTTTTTCAAATTTAAGAATATCTTTATAAAAACTATACATATTTAATAAATAATGAATATTAAAAAAATTTTGTTTTTATTATTTTGAAAATATTGTTAGGTATTTATTTTTTCAGATTTTTTCAGATTCAAATTTAAAAATACGTTTATAAAGATTAAAAAGCTTAAGTGTTAGTAAGTATTGTGTATAAAATGTTTGTCATCGACAAATGTTGAAGGATTGTGTATAAGTATTTTCACAGTTAGATCTATGTATGATATTATCAACACATATTACATAATTACATATTCTAAATTCATTTATTTTTGTATACCTATACGCTTTGCATATATGTAGGTGTGATTAATGTTTAAATAAAAAACTGTTTAATTGGTTTTTTTTTTTTTTGTTATAAAAGTACATTTATTAAAAATTAAAGAACATATTACCACAGTTTATGCAATGCAAATCGCATATCAAGTTACATACTGTCAGGCGCGTGTAAACAAAAAAAATATTTTATATATTTTTCATTGCGATATTTGATCTGCTGAATTCTCACGCTTTGGCCAGGTGTGATTAATGTTGAAATGAAAAATGTTTAATTTGTTTTATTTTTCATATAAATTTGGGAACATGTATAGCCGTAAAAGACTGTATTCTTTATTTTATTTTTTTATATGATTTTTTTATTTTTGTATTATAAAAGTACATTTATTAAAAATTAAAAACATTTTCATACAGTTTTAAACAAATTATATTTTTTCAAATTTAAAAATATGTTTATAAAAACTATACATATTTAATAAATAATGAATATTAAAAAAAATTTGTTTTTATTATTTTGAAAATATTATTAGGTATTTATTTTTTCAGATTTTTGCAGATTCAAATTTAAAAATACGTTTATAAAGATTAAAAAGCTTAAGTGTTAATAAGTATTGTGTATAAAATGTTTGACATCGACAAATGTTGAAAGATTGTGAATAAGTATTTTCACAGTTAGATCTATGTATGATATTATCAACACATATTACATAATTACATATTCTAAATTCATTTATAAGTTTCATATATAGATCTATATGTTCTTTTATCAATCTGATTACTATATTTTATTAATAGTTCTTCCAATTCAGCTGATAACATCATTTTTGAGTTAAACTTTTTGTTACACTTTATGTATACTGGATAAGGAGTAAGGAACAACTTAAAATAAAATTAACAAATTCAGAGGTTTTATTGCTTAACAATGTGTTCTCTTTTTAACAAAATTTCTAAGTAAAATTACATTCTTTTCAGCACATGTGTGATTAAAATTATTATAATTTTCACAAATCTTTATATTTGAATTATATTTATACAAAATTACAGTTAGATTACAATTATGTAAGTTGAACAGCTGCATATGAGGACATAAGAAAAAGTTATGATTATATTATATATTAAACCCAACCCCCTCTACTAGTCCTTTACAGATATCATCTTCAACACTATTATAATTGGAAGAAGGAATGATTTGTTTATCTTTCTTTATTTCTTTTAGCTGAATTGTTAATCGTCTCAAAACTAATTTTATCATCTTGAAATGATTCGTCTATATGATTATCATTTATTAGTGAATACTTATTTATTTTATTCTTATTGCTGCTTTCAAGTTTTTCAATTATATGATTTTAAGTTTTTGTTATAGATTAAAATGTATCTTCTAATATATTTACCCTATCCATATTACATATTAATCTGGTTTTTACAATATCCTCTAATAAGTTATTATTATTATTCATATTTATTTATCTGTAATGACCTGCTTACAATCTGCTTATGATCTGCTCACGATCTGCTTATAATCTGCTCACGATCTGCTCACTATCAGCTCACGATCTGGTCACTATCAGTTTACGATCTGGTCACTATCTGCTCACTATCAGCTCACGATCTGGTCACTATCAGCACACGATCTGGTCACTATCTGCTTATGATCTGCTCACAATCTGATAACTAACAGCTTTATATCTGATCACGATCTGCTTATTATTCATTTTGTCTTTTATTTAAAACCTATCTTATAACTGTATAAAATTATCAAATCCCTTTCGATATATTCCTTTATTCAATTCATCATCTTTACTAACAACTAGAAATCTACAGTGCTGATCAAAAAATAGATTCACTTGCTCTCCGAAAGGTTTACTATATCTGAATCTCTTATGCAAAGGAGTATATGTAAAAAAGTAACTGCACTTTGTATACTGACCTCTTATGAAAATTTGAAAAATTTGAAGTAACACTCTTCTTTAATTAATTGCAAGTATAGATTTGGTTGTGAGGTTAGATCATGATAAATCTATTTTATTGAACAGCACTGTATATTTATCTTTCCAACATCTATTACATATATCTTCAAATTGATTAAATAACATCTAACCAATAACATAATCATTATATATATATATATATATATATAT
>OV656873.1:99982938-100059790 GCA_927399465.1 Sarcophaga caerulescens | reverse complement strand
ATATTATATGCATATCAATGCTGCCGGCAACCACTTATCAAAGTGTCAAATGAACGTCGCGTGTGCGCATTACTATTGTGGAGTCATACGCTGTAGCGACGGTCAGCAACATTGAGTCAAGTGGTCGCTGATCATATGCAATTAGATATTCTTTTGCTTATGCACATGAAATTTTGTGTTGGTATTGACAACCGTAAAATCATGGTACAATATGTAGTCAATATATTCGTGTGGCGTCCCTGTGTCCAACATGCATGATCACGCATATTTATTTTTATTTATATATGTATGTACCTTCATGTGTTTATACGTAACGTTAAGTAACTATTGCATCATCTTTTTATGTAACATAATTTAAGCTAATAAATAAGTGCTCTTCCTCTCTCTATGTTAATATACAATATTTCCTGTTAGTTTAAGCAATATGCTCTCTCAATACATGTTTGTTCTCTTTTATATAAATGTTATGTTAAATGTTCATCTCTACTCTCTCTTTCTTGTAACTGTCAAGTATTCATACGTAATATTAAGACACTATTGCATCATCCTTTGTTTATATAACATTATTTAAGCTAGCACATAAGCACTCTTTCTCACGCTATGTTAATATACAATATTTCATGTTAGTTTAAGCAATATGCTCTCTCAACACATGTTTGTTCTCTTTTATATAACGTAATATTGTATAACGATTGCATCATCCCTTGTAAATTAGGCTAAGCATTGTATGAAATAAAGAACAGAATTCATTCTGTGTTGTGCTCTCGGCAAATAAAGTCCTACAATTTCAGAAGTGGGATCGAAAAGGAAATAAAATAAGTGGAAGTAAAGAAAAAAAGTGTATTTTTTTTTTTTTTTTAAAGAAATAATTTTAAAACAGAGAACAGGAGAGTGAAGATTGTTTTTAATTATTTGAAAATGGACGAGACAAATTTGAATAAATACACGGCCTCACAGCTGCGCGGTTGGTTGCAGCAGTTGAATTTGTCAACGTCAGGAACAAAAAGCGCCCTTATTTTGCGCCTCAGCGAAGTTCCTCTGGAAGAAAGAGGTGTGTGCCCAGTTGGCGTTAACAACACTGTTGCCAATGAGTCTGTTGCTGTTGATTATTGTGATACTGGTGAGGCAAGGCAGACAGGTACATGCGAACGAGAAAATGAGCTCCTGAGAAGAGAGTTGAAGCTAGCGAAAAAAGAAAACGAGTTGCTTGCAAAACAGATCAAATTTTACAAGGAGAAAGAAGAGTGGAAGAAGAAAAAGGGTGCGTGTGGTGTTATGAGTGACGACTGTGGTGAAAATTTGGAAAATGAGTGTGGTGTTGTAGACAGTGGTGACGGGAATGGTGATGCAAATGACGGAGGTCAAAATGATAGTTCAGCTAATGATAGTGGTAGAAGGGATGATGATTCAAATGATCGAAATGAAAATGATAGTGGTGCGAAAGGTGGCGGTGCAAACGATCGGCCGTCGAACGAGAGGGGAAGTGCTGAAGCAAATTATAGCGGTAAGATGAGCGGTTCGTTTCCGCTTTTGAAGGAGTTGTTGCCGGAGTACGATGGCTCTGTCTCACCCGAGATATTTGTGACGCAAATACGAAACGTTAGAGCATTGTATTCGGTGGATGATGACACCATGAAGGCACTGCTAATGGCCAAAGTGAGAGGAAAGGTGCAAACATGGCTGCACTCAAAGTCCAATTTTGTGCGAGACAATTTGAACGACGTGTTTGACGAAATGCTGACTCTTTTTGGCCAGAAGGAGACTCGAATGAACATCCGTCGGAAGTTTGAAAACAGAAGGTGGCAGTTTGGAGAGGACTTTTCGTCTTACTTCAACAATAAAGTATTTTTGGCCGACCGCTTGGGTGTTCCCGAGGACGAGCTCATTGATTACGTCATTGACGGAATCCCGGATGGCAGTCTAAGGATGCATGCGAACCTTAGGTGTTTCCAGGACAAGTCACAACTTTTGATGGCGTTCTCGAAGATAGAGTTAAAGGAGACGGCAAGTAACAAGGGAGTGAAGCGAGGGGTTGGTGTGCGATGTTATAACTGCAATTGTATTGGGCACTACGCAAGTGAGTGCCAGAAGCCAAGGAGAGAGATGGGTGCGTGCTATGGCTGTGGCAGTGTGGACCATCTTGTAGCTGCTTGCCCGGAGCGGAAGGTTGGTACTAATAAGGTAGTTAATCAGTATTTAAAATTTATTAAATGTAGTTTTAATAGCAATTTTGAAAAATATTTTTATATAGAATGCCTGATGGATACAGGGAGCCCCGCGAGTTTTATAAAAAGGTCTATCGTACATCGGAACTTTGGTGAAATAATTAAATTTGAACTGTCCTTTTTTTCGCTAAATAATAATGAATTTAAAACTATCGGTAAACTTTCGTTTCACGTTTGTTTCGATGAAAAGTGTTGTCAAATTGAAGTATTAGTTGTTGAGGACTCTGTAATGATGTTCGATTGTGTTCTTGGTAGGAATTTTTTGAATGAGGCAGGGTTAGTCTTGATGAAGGGCGGAAACTGTGCGGAAAGTAGGAATGTTGGTGAGGACTATATTACAGAGGGCGAAAAGTTTGAAAGGGCAATTATGTCTATTGAGTGTGAGGAAACGTGCACTATGGATCTAAGGATAGGTGGAGAAGTTAGTCAGGATGTTAGGAGAACTCTAGAGGGATTGTTTTTGGAGACTTATCTGCGTCCGGAGCGGCCACTTGAGCCTGAGACGAGGTGTGAGATTAAACTGAACTTGGAGGGGGCAAGGCCGTTCAGTTGCAGACCTAGGAGGTTATCGTACGATGAAAAGGGGAAACTGCAGGTTATTTTGGACGACTACTTGAGGGAGGGTTATATAAGGCCAAGTGAGTCCGAATATGCGTCACTCATTGTGCTGGTTAGAAAGAAGACAGGCGAACTGCGCATGTGCGTGGACTACAGGACTTTGAACAAAATGACACTGAGAGATAACTACCCTATACCTCTCATAGACGAATTGTTGGACCGTCTGGCGGGAAAACTATATTTTACGAAACTGGACTTGAGGAATGGTTTTTATCATGTGTTTGTGGAGGATGAGTCGATTAAGTACACATCCTTTGTGACGCCGCTGGGGCAGTATGAGTTTCTGAGGATGCCGTTCGGGCTGAAAAACGCCCCGTCGGTATTTCAACGTTTTGTCAACAGGGTCTTTGCGGATATGGTAAGGGATGGAAAGCTGATAGTTTACATGGACGACATAATGATCGCAACCAAGGATATTAAGGAGCATTTGGAAATTTTGGGTAGTGTGTTTGAGCGGCTGGTTAGGAACAAGTTGGAACTGAGATTGGACAAATGTGAATTTTTGAAGACTAACGTTAAATACTTAGGTTATGAGATCAATGGAAATGGCATAAGGGCGGATGAAGCGGGTTTGCAGGCTGTGAGGGATTTCCCTGTCCCGACCAGTGTGCACTCCGTACGTAGTTTTCTTGGCTTGACGTCGTGCTTTAGGAGATTTGTTAAGGACTTCTCTATTATTGCGAAGCCACTGTCGGACTTGACGAAAAAGGACAAAAGGTTTGTTTTTGGGCTTGTAGAGTTGGAGGCATTCGAGACACTGAAGCAAAGGCTTATTCAGTCTCCGATTTTGGCTCTGTACGACCCTAAGGATGAGACGGAGCTACATTGTGACGCAAGCAGCGTGGGGTTTGGCGCTATACTGTTGCAAAGGAAGAGCGATGGGAAGATGCATCCTATATACTACTATTCCAAACGGGCCAGTGATTCTGAATCAAAGTACCATAGTTTCGAGTTGGAGACGCTCGCCATACTTTACGCTCTTAGACGTTTCAGACCTTATCTACAGGGGAAGACTTTCAAGATAGTTACCGACAGTAATTCGTTGACAATGACTCTTAACAGGAAGGATATGAACCCGAGGATAGCAAGGTGGAGCCTGGAGTTTCAGGATTATGATTACGTACTTGAACATAGGCCAGGATCGCGGATGCAGCACGTTGACGCTTTGAGTCGAAGTTTACAGGTGATGGTGATTGAGGGCAATAGTTTTGAGGAGAACATGGTTATTTGTCAGAATAGGGATCCGAGGTTAGTGGAACTGAAGGATAACCTTCAAACGAGGCAAAGTAAAATGTTTGAGATGAGGAATGGTGTTCTCTATAGGAAGACGAACAAGGATGATCGAGTGTTATTTTGCGTACCCGAGGCGATGGAGAGCCATGTGTTTTACAAATACCACGACGAAATGGGTCATGTTGGGGTCGATAAGATGGTAGACCTTATATCGGGGAGCTACTGGTTTCCACAGATGCGTAGAAAAGCCTCGGAACATGTGCAGAACTGTTTGAAGTGCATTGCCTACTCCGACAAGCCAGGGAAAGAGGAGGGTTTTTTGAATAACATCCCCAAGTCTACCACTCCATTTGACGTCGTGCATATCGATCACTATGGGCCAGTCGACAATGGGAGAAGTTTGAAACACATATTGGTTGTAATAGATGCCTCTACCAAGTTTGTGAGACTTTACGCTACGAAGACTACAGAGACTAAGGAGGTTGTTAAGCATCTGAGGGATTATTTTCGGGCTTACAGCCTTCCAAGGTGTATTGTGAGCGACAGGGGAACTGCATTTACTTCAGCGGAGTTCCATGATTTTCTCAGGGAACATGGCGTTCGACATGTAAAGGTGGCAACGGGTTCGCCTCAAGCCAACGGGCAGGTGGAAAGGATGAATAGGAGTTTGGGGCCAATGCTGGCGAAGTTGGTTCGGCCTGAAGAGGGAGTGTACTGGGATACGGTTTTGGATAGGGTCGAATATGCGTTGAATAATACTGTACATCGCGTGGTTGGTCAGCACCCTAGTGTGATGTTGTTCGGTTTGGGACAAAGGGGTCCAACGGTTGACTTATTGAGGGAATGTGTGCTTGACAATGTCGGTCGAAAGGGACAGACTGACCATTCTGAACTGAGGTAGGAGGCGTCAAAGAGACAGAAGGCTGTGCAGGATTATAATAAGAAATACTATGATAAGCGGAGGAGAGCAGGTACGGAGTACGAGGTGGGTGATTATGTGATGATTAGGAATTTCGATTCAAGTGCAGGAGTTTCAAGGAAATTGATTCCCAAATTTAGGGGACCGTATAGAGTGGCAAAGGTCTTGAGGAACGATAGATATTTGTTAGAGGACGTCGAGGGTTTTCAACAATCGCGAAATCCTTATAAATGTGTGTGGGCCGTCGGTAACATTCGTCCATGGTTTAGAGGACGGAATCGCGTTCACTCGACACGAGATCAGGTGATCTCGTTTGTCAGGATGGCCGAGTTGTAGTCAATATATTCGTGTGGCGTCCCTGTGTCCAACATGCATGATCACGCATATTTATTTTTATTTATATATGTATGTACCTTCATGTGTTTATACATAACGTTAAGTAACTATTGCATCATCTTTTTATGTAACATAATTTAAGCTAATACATAAGTGCTCTTCCTCTCTCTATGTTAATATACAATATTTCCTGTTAGTTTAAGCAATATGCTCTCTCAATACATGTTTGTTCTCTTTTATATTGTAATAAGTTTAGTGATGTGTTGGAATCTATAGTGTATGTATGTTTTATGTAAGTTTCCCTATAGCATTCTTATTTTTTTGAAGAGCCTTAGAATGTTAGACGGCTCTATATCATGGCAAAGTTAATTGCCGAAGTTGATGAGAAATAAAAACAAACTCTAATTTTGGAGTCAGAAATATTTCTAATTTATTTCACAAATTTTCACTGCTTATATACTATTTCTTAGTCTATGTTTTCTTATAATAATCTTAAACTATTTCTCCTACTTATTCTATGTTTTCATTTTACTTTCCCCTTAAATCTATTAATTGTTAATAGTTAAGTGACCTACAATAATATTAATATCGTATTCATTTGTATTGCATTTCTAGTGACCCATATTAATCAACACAAGCCACTTGATATTGCATACTCTGCATATTACGATTATATTTTGTGAAGTCACTTTACGTTTGTTTACATTTTGTTATTTTAGTTATTCTACATATTTATTTTGGTTATTCTACATATAAGTGAATGAATACATTACACCCCTACCGTTTAAAAGAAAAAAATATTATTTAATAAATATATATTTTTTTTGTATGAAAATATTAAATTACCAAAATTTTAAAGTGGAATATTTAACAGATATGTGATACTTAAACTAATTTCAATCTATTTTTATGTATAGTCAATGGTTTATTATCTTTTAAGATTGTGATGTTTACATCTTGTGTGTTTATTACATCAAAAGGACCAATATATTGATTTTCGCTTTTCTTTGCGTTTTCTTTTCTTATAAATACTTTATCTCCTAATTTTATTTGAATATCATTAGTATTCTTATCTTTAATATGTTTTTGTTTTATTTTGTTTTCCAATAATTTTTTGTTTGCTATTTCATGGGCATGTTTTAATTTTATTTTTAATTCTGTAACATAATCTTCATAGTTATAAAATATTTCATTAGGCATGGTTTCGGTTGGCATTGACGCTAATCTTCCATATACAAGTTCAAATGGAGAAAAACCTGTGGATGTGTGTGGTGTTGTGTTATACGCGAATGTATAATACGGAATCCATTCATCCCAATTGTATTGTTCCGTGAAAGAACGCATATATTCATTTAATACTTTATGATTCCTTTCAATACTACATAAAGTTTCATGGTGGTATGCTGTAGAAGTTACATGTTTAATTTTCATAAGAGTACATATTCTATTAAAAAGTTCATTTACAAATTCAGTTCCTCTATCTGTTTTCACCGTGTCAAAACATCCATATTTTAATATAAATTTTTCTACTAATATTCTTCCAATTTCAGATGCTTCTTTTGTTTCTATTGGGAATGCGTCAATGTATTTTGTTAATTCGCATTGTGCCGTTAGTATATATCTATATCCGTTTGATACTCTTAAAGGACCTACAGTATCTAACTGTATAAACTGAAATGGTCTTGTAGGTGTGTTAGTAATTTGCATTGGTGCCTTAGTGTGTCTAATAATTTTATTCTTCTTACAACTTTCACAATGACTGATAAAATCTTTAATCATTTTATACATATTTTTCCATATATATTTCTGTTTTAATCTAATGACTGTTCTACGTACTCCCGCGTGACCGCCATATGGAGTTTCATGATATTCTTTTATAATTTCTTCTTGTCTACCCTTTTCCATTATCCTTTCTGGTTGTTTAAATAATATAATTTCTATAGGTTTCGGCCTACATTTATCACCATTTTGCATGCTATTATATATTTTAATTAATTTTTCCTCACGTATGAGTTTGAAAATCGTATCATCCTTTGCTAGCGTTATTGTAAATATTTGGTTATCCCGTAAAATCTTAGTTAACTTCTGCAAGACTGAACCTAAATTCGAGTATGCATTTTCATTACCAGATACTATTACGCGATTTCCAAAAATTTCAATTTTTGGCATGCTTTTACCATTTTGGTTTATAACAAATTTTAATCTTGGGTAGCCTTTAATTTGTGAAAATGAAATACTATTCCACATAAATATTCTTTCTTTATTATTTTCATCCTTTTTTATTACTGTATTGTCCTCATTTATTTTCTTTTCATTTAATCTTTCAGTCATTTTTCTAGTCATTATGTTTATTGATTTTGGAATCATTTCCTTTAAGTCATTCGAATCTATTTTGATTCTTGATAATGCATCGGCATTAGTATTTATTTTTCCTTGTTTGTATATGATCTCGAAATCGTAATCCATGAGATCTAATCTAATTCTAGTTAGTCTTGAAGAAGGGTTTTTGTGGGTAAATAACGAAACTAGTGGTCTATGATCAGTCACTACTTTGAACTTCCTACCGTATAAGTATGGTCTAAAATGATTAATTCCCCAATGAATGGCTAGGAGCTCTTTTTCTATTACGGGCTTGTTAATTTCATGTTTATTAAGTGAACGGCTTGCATATGAAATCGGTAAATCACTATTTATCTCACCTTGTGAAAGTACTGCTCCCAAGGCGTAATCTGATGCGTCAGTAGTGAGAATAAATTCTTTTTTAAAGTCTGGATATTGTAATATTGGTGGGTTTGAAACTTTGGATTTTAATATTTCAAAAGATTTTTGGCACTTTTCTGACCAGAAAAATTTTTGATTTTTCTTTAATAATTCATTGAGTGGTTTAGCTATTTGAGCAAAATCTTTAACGAAACGTCTGTAGTAATTACAGAAAGCTACAAATCTTCTTGTATCATCTGCATTCTTCGGAATTGGATAATTTTCAAGCGTTTTACATTTATTTGGGTCGGTCATTATTCCTTTATCTGTAATGAGATGGCCTAAATAAACTACTTCTGGTTTCAAAAAATTGCATTTATTTGGATTTAACTTAAGGTTATAAGTTTTTAGTCTTTGAAAAACTTTTCTTAAATTATCATTGTGGTGTTGTAAAGAACATCCAAAAACAATTATATCATCTACGTATATAAATGCTTTAGAATCTAAACCTGTTAATGCTATCGTCAACATTCTTTGAAAACTATTAGATGATATTTTCAGACCAAAAGGTAATCTTTTAAATTGATAATGTCCATTATTTGTAGAAAATGCTGTAAGTGGTCTAGATGTGGGTTCTAATTCTATTTGATGGAAAGAGCTTGTCATGTCTAATGTTGAAAAATATTTTGCTCTTCCTATCTTGTCTAACACATCGTCTAACTGAGGTAATGGGAATTTGTCATTGACTAATTTTTTATTTAATTGACGATAATCGACAACTAGTCTCCACTTTTTTTCGTCGTTGTTACTTTTTTTAGGGACCAAGAGTAAAGCAGAATTATAAGGACTAACGGATGGTTCAACTAAATCTTCTTTTATCAATTTTTGAACTTGTGTTTTGATTTCTTCCTGTTGTGACTGTGGTAGTCTATAATTTCGTGTGTAAACTGGGGTATTGTCTACAGTTTGTAGTTTCTGTTGATAGAAATTATTTGCTGTTAAATGATCTCCTTCCAAATGAAAAATATCTTCGAACTCTTTACATATTTTCTCTATGGTTTGTCTTGCGTTAATGTCGACCTTATCTATACTTAGTAATTTTCTTAATTTCTCCCATCTATTTAATTGTTTGTCATTTGTAATTTCTTTTTTATTATATAGAATGTTGTAATGTGATAACCGTTTGATTTGTAAATCTAATTGTGATATTGTGACTTCTTCGTCTGAAGTATTTAAAATTCTAATGTGTTTTGTCCCATGTTTCGGAATTATTGTATTACCAATAAAAATATTGCTACCGACTTGTTTTGCGCATACTACGCTGTCTTCTTCAATCTGCAAGTTTACTGCTTGTATCATTTCAGTTCTCGGTGGTATTGTGAACTTATTGATATTTGCTCTCATTGGTAGAACGTATTCAGTTTCATTTATTATGATGGCTAGTGTGTACGTCTCATAATCTATTTTTGCCAAGTATTTAGTGAAAAAATCTCTGCCTAGAATACCATCTGTTGTTATTGGGAATTCTGTATTCACTATTTGATATTCGTGGCTTATTATATCTTCTGGAAAGACCAATTTTAGTATCGAAGTACCCATTGTTTTAATTGATTTGTTTTCTATTCCTGTGATTTTGCAAGCATTGTATTCTTTTATTTCTTTATTTCTTACAAAATTTTCCTTACATATAGAGATGTCCGCACCTGTATCTATTAAAAATCTTATGAAAAATCCTTCATCAGTTTTGAGTGTAACAAAATGTGGTGCGTCTGAATGCGAACTATAAGTTTTTAAGGTATATTCTTTTAATTCCCCTACATCTTCGTTAAAATTTACTCTTGAGGATTGCAGGGGTTTCCTTCGTTTCCCTGTTCCTGAGTAACATATATTCTTCTTTGATTTCTATTTCGATTTCTAAAGTCTGTATTTTTGTAGTTATGATTATTGCTATTATTGAAGTTATTGCTCCTTGTATTATTATTGTTGTTTTTTCTTTGAAAATTGTTATTACTTCTATAATTATTATAATAAACATGATCAGGGTTACTACTTCTGTTGTTATTGTAAGTATTGGCATAGTTGCGTTGTCCTCTTTTATTGAAATGTCCTTTATTCTTATTGAAATGCATTATTGAGTTGTGTTGTGGTATTACTTCCGATGCTATTTGAATTGCTTCATTCAGACTTTTGGGACGAGCAGCTAATACTGTGGCTCTGTGTGGTTCGTTTAAACCATTTTTAAAAGTACTAAGCGCCACTTGGTCATTCATTTTAATGATTGTTTCTCTATTTTGAGTTCCTAATTCAGCAATCTGCAGTTCATTTAAGCATGCTACTAGCGATTCAATTTTATTAGCAAATTGTGTCACTGAACTATTGCCTTGAGTTTGCTTTGCTAGATCAGTATGTACGGAAGAGAGTGATTTCCTGGGGGAGAATACTTTCCTAAAAGTGTCTTTGAATGTATTTAGGGAATCTGGTGTTTTTTCTGAAATTAACTTGTTCCTTACTTTGTCTGTTAATTTAGTAGCTAGCACAAACTTGATTAACTTACTAATTTCTGTATTATCTCTAAGTGTTTCTGCGTAGTACTCTATTATACCCAAAAAATTACTCATTTGTCCGAGGTCACCATTGAACTCTGGTATTATTTTGGACGCGTCAAGAATGCCAAACGATGCCATGTTTTTGATTTCTTTTATTTTCAAATAATTTAAAATTTTTTTATCAATATCATTAACAACTTCTAGGGGATAGCCCTCGTTTTTTAGTGCAATAAATTTTAACTCTTCAACAAATTTTAAAGTATTTGCTATATAGTTTTCTGTATAAATTCTATTAGGACTCTTCTTTAAATTTTTATAAATACTTATCAATCTATCCATTTATTAAACATTTTCTATTTTATTAGTTAATTTGATTGCCTTTTTCTTCATATAATCTTTGTAATAGTCATTTAATTTTCCTAATACTAATACAACTAAAAGGATTAGAATTATCTGCTGCATATGGTCACCAGTAATTGTTAGTACATTACTACTATTATTATTTGTAATGACGGCTTCCTTTGAAAACCAACCACCCATCTTTATTTTGTTTTTTTTTTTTTGTAATATATATATATTTTTATATCTGATAATATTATAAGTTTATGTTTATTAGATAATATTAAGTTTATTTATTATTTCTTAGAATTTTAATTTCTTCCAGAATTGCTGATTTTTCTGCTTTGTTGCCTGTTAAATGTAGTCGTCTGTATGCTTCTGCAATCTTTTTTCTATTCCTGACTGCTTTACCACCCCTTTTCTTTATAGGAATAATAGGTTTCTGTTCTACCTTCTGTGCAACTGGAGCAGGTTGAGCCTTGGACTGTCTCTGCCTCTTTAGGTATTCTTGTATGGGAATCTTCCTTTTCGTAGCCTCGTACTTTGGAACTTCAGGGGAGGAAACTATTGGCCTGGGCACATATTCTTCTTCTAACAGTCGCTCCCACTTTTGGAATAGCCGGTCTATCTCTTTTTTAGTCGCTTCTATATCCTCCATATAATATATTTTGTATTCAGTTTTTATAAAATGTAATTATTTTAACGTTGTTTGGCAGGATCGCCATGTAATAAGTTTAGTGATGTGTTGGAATCTATAGTGTATGTATGTTTTATGTAAGTTTCCCTATAGCATTCTTATTTTTTTGAAGAGCCTTAGAATGTTAGACGGCTCTATATCATGGCAAAGTTAATTGCCGAAGTTGATGAGAAATAAAAACAAACTCTAATTTTGGAGTCAGAAATATTTCTAATTTATTTCACAAATTTTCACTGCTTATATACTATTTCTTAGTCTATGTTTTCTTATAATAATCTTAAACTATTTCTCCTACTTATTCTATGTTTTCATTTTACTTTCCCCTTAAATCTATTAATTGTTAATAGTTAAGTGACCTACAATAATATTAATATCGTATTCATTTGTATTGCATTTCTAGTGACCCATATTAATCAACACAAGCCACTTGATATTGCATACTCTGCATATTACGATTATATTTTGTGAAGTCACTTTACGTTTGTTTACATTTTGTTATTTTAGTTATTCTACATATTTATTTTGGTTATTCTACATATAAGTGAATGAATACATTACAATATAAATGTTATGTTAAATGTTCATCTCTACTCTCTCTTTCTTGTAACTGTCAAGTATTCATACGTAATATTAAGACACTATTGCATCATCCTTTGTTTATATAACATTATTTAAGCTAGCACATAAGCACTCTTTCTCACGCTATGTTAATATACAATATTTCATGTTAGTTTAAGCAATATGCTCTCTCAACACATGTTTGTTCTCTTTTATATAACGTAATATTGTATAACGATTGCATCATCCCTTGTAAATTAGGCTAAGCATTGTATGAAATAAAGAACAGAATTCATTCTGTGTTGTGCTCTCGGCAAATAAAGTCCTACAAATACTTTGTTGTTGGCTATTTACATCTTTTATCTCTTATATTTTTTTTTATGCTGATGTTGTTGCTATATTTTTGTTTATTCTTTGATCACGTGAACAACTGCATTGTTTTGTTTTTGATCAAGTCAATTGTGTTGTTTTTGGTGCTTTTGCTTATTATTTTAATAACACCATTTCCATTTTCGTAACAGTATTTACACAAGACTTAAGTCCGGTCGCAATCTTTATTTTAATTATTTATTTTTGTTTTTGTTTTCTGGTGGCACCATGAGCAAGGTTTTCGCCTGACTTTTGTTTGAGGTTTAGCGATTACGTCACCGTTCTTTCAAATGATCCCCTAAATACTCTCTTGAAGTCATACCGGGACTATGTGGAAGAGTATTAAGCCTGTGGCAACTTTTTTTTATTAATATATATTGGAGTACTAAGACTTTTACTGTCCACTGTATGTTGCTTGTATTAATTTGATCCTTGAGCGTCCTACAGTTTTGGGAAGCATTTCATATGACTGAATTTTATCGACTGAGAGAAGGACGTTTGAAGAAATATGATATTCATAATCGTTTTGTTGGACATGTCTGAGCAGGGTTTTGAACCAAGGGATCTCATCTAATAAGCCAACACACTACATTACTACTGTATTGGCTACTAGGTGGATATAGCTATTGTATGATATATGTATGCATTTGCCAAACATGCTTTGATTTTTCAACAGAACCGCTCTTCAATAAATTTGGCTTAAATTAAAGCAATTTTCTTGAATTGCATTTGAATTTGTGGTTACAAACGTTTTTCATTTTGGTATACGCAATAAATACAAACGACTCGCACTGATAGCTTATCAAACTTTCTACCGTTTTTCTGTTGCTATTTCACGTATTTATAGTTGACATGCAATAAATTACATTTCGTTTAATGCCACACACTGATACATACGCAAATGTATTCATTTTATACGAGTAGAGACGAAAATAGAAAAAACAGCAGGAAGGAACTACCAAAAGCTAGCATAATGTGTGCACATACACACGTATTCGTTGAAAGTTTTGTATGCCACAAATGATTGTGCATGTTTATGCACATGTCTGAATGAATTGTCTGAATACGCATTTTGTTTTGAAGGTGTTCATGTGCTTGAATTTAACACTTATAAGCTGAAACTCATTCATAAAATAGGGTCACTAGAAAATAAAACAATTTAAAATGCAAAGTGAACAACAATTTGGTACTTTCTTGTTTGGGTCATTAATGTATTGAAATTTTGTGTTTATCATGTGATTTATACTGAATGGTACATGATACCAACATTTAATTTTTAAATACTTAATGAGTTTCAATTATCTTTATGCCAATGTTTAAAGTATCAGAGGATATCATAGAAGGATAAAGACAGCTAATATAGCAGACAAGGTTTTCTTTCTTAGATTACACATGGTCTACATCACGTTGTGATAGGTATAACATGCTTTACGGTAGACGGAAGTGTCAATCTCTTCACAAGAGAATGCACTTTAAGAATATCGCCACTTGTTTTATAGTTTTTAATTAAATTCTCCAATTAAAAATGACCAAACTTTGAAAAATAAGGAAAAAATAATATTTTCCCAGTTTACCCCATCAAATCTCATAACATATAAGTTTGAACAAAATGTTTATGAATACCCTTTTAAAGGCTATTCTCTCTCCTTTCTAAAAACTTTGTATTTTTAAAACAGATTCAAACATATTTGGGTAATCAATAATTTTCTGTGAAAAGATAAAAAAAAACCGTTTTTGTCAAATAAAAAAAAAGTATTTTTGAATTCTACTCAACTGACTGAACAACTTAGACTAGGTAGTATATTTCATTTTTTTGTATTTTGTCGTAGTACTATTATTGTGTATACAATTTCTGGCATGATTTTTATTGTTCAATTGTTTTGAAACTTTTAATTTTAATAAACGTATGTACGTATTTAAAAATCTACCACGTAATGTTCATTTTTATAACTTTATAATAAAAATTAAGTTGTTATGAGCCACAAAATTAAAAATCCTGCTATGATTATGGCAAAACAAAAAGAAAAGTTTAAACGTTAATATCGTTGTTAGTTGGTTAGTTTTTAACTAATTACGTGGCAATATATGCGCTTCAAAGGGTGCTAAACATTTTTAATATTTTTTTTTATTATTTTATGGCTATAGAGAGAAGAAAAAGTTAAGCATAATTGTTTTTTAATAATAAATATAAAACTTTTGTTTTTACTATTTTCGTTTAAAACTTATTTTTTTTTTGTTGTTTATATCCCATATACAAACTTTTGAAACTATACTTTTATTATTGTTTAGTTTAAATACGACTATATTTATTTTTTTATTTAAATATTTTCCAACTTTATTTGTAATTTATTTTTAAATAAAAAAATAAAACATTCCAAATGGCTAATTACATATGGTTGCTTATTTTTCGATATATTGATTTGTAGTTGTAAATAAAAGTTCAGCAAATGGAACAAATATCAGAATGATTGAGACTGTAGTTTTGTTGCAGTTAACACTATGTAATCACTGTAGTCGCCGTAGTCTATTAGATGGTATTGTTACGTTTTTACCTTTTAAAGAGGTTTGAAATATGAGCTCGTAGATTGCAATAAAAATAAAAATAAAATTGTGTTCAGTTTTAAATAAATTTCTTTATTGTTCGCACAATTCTGTGTGCAACATCACATCACAACTTGATGTAACAACAACAATTGCTTTCTTTCTTATTCTGCTTTGCACTCGTTTGCGTAAACACTAACAATTGTTCAATTGATCTTTATAACGGAGATCTTCAAACCACGATTATTCTCTTCACACGCAACGCGTCTTCACTCAAGACTGACTGAATTCTTTCTGATCCCGTTCCCTGCTTTGCCATGCCTTTTATATCGCTGGGTTAACACTCTGATGTCCATAAATGTAAACATGTTGTTTACGTTATTGTTATTTGTGTATTTTGTTTACGTTTGTCCTTGAAGTGTTGTTGTTGCTTCTCCTTTACTTGTTTATCCCCTTTTTTATATTGATGTTGTTGCTAAATTTTTGTTTTTTCGTTCATCATGTAAACAAGTCCATTGTTTTTGTAGCTTTTGTTTATTATTTTAATATTAAACGATGTAACACCATTTCAATTTTCGTAACAGTATGTTGGTTTGTTAAACGCGAGTCCACGGTTCAAAGACCAGGGGGCTAATTCCGGGACTCGTGATCGAAATAAATTCGTATCGAAATTAATTTCGATCGTGCGAGTTTTTCTGATGATGGCACTCGTTACCTTGCGAATCGATTTTTTAATAAAGTGTTGTAAAAGATAAAAAAAAAGCCTTAACCAACACTACAAATATCTAAACAAAAAACATATGCTTACAAAGAAAATTAAATAATTTATCAAAAGAATTGCGAATTTGTTTTATAATTTTGAAAGTTTTTCCTTTTTTAATCGCGGTCATGGACGTAAATTTATTTTTTTATTCTTCGTCATCAGAGTCTGAGAGTGAGTGTGATATAAATGCAAATAGAAGGAAAATCCGAGTAACAAGTGCTCCATTGGGCTTGCCAAACAATGAGTAAGTAAGTTAGAGTCTTTTTTATTTATCTTCTATATATATAAAAATGAATGTATGTTTGTATGTACCTTATAGAATCGTAAACTATGCATTTGATCATGTTATGATCTTTAGCTAAGTTTTTGCGCATGAGCCGGGGAAGGTTTCTAGGTTGGCATGACCAATTTCCGACAGGTGGTGCCACTGAAAATTACTAAAAATGAGCAGCTAGTTCTTCATAAAAAAACTTTTTCTTTTTTTTTTTTTTGTTTATTTTCTTTATTTGTAAATATTAGTAATGCACTTTACAACTGCACTTTACACTACACTCTTAGACTACAGCTTTTACACTACACTTTTAGACTAACATTTTCGCACTGCAACTGCCATTTCCACACTGCAACTGCCGTCGAAATCCACAACATCATGCGTATTGTTAAGTATGAGTACGATGAGTATTTCTAACTTTGAATCTGAGTAGTATGAGTATGATATTAAAATAAGTATGAATGCGTATAAGTAGCTGAAATTATAAGTATGACTCGAATCTACTCATCGTTTTGAATACTCGTTGCTGATCTCTGGTATACATCCCCTTGATTTGTAAAAATTACGTGTAAAAATGTCGTTAATTTTAAAAAACTGTTGTGGCACTTGTAAAGCGTTCAAACAAGAATAATTATTTTTTACTTTTTAACTAAAACAATAAACTGTTAAGTTACTCGTTAGCGTTTGTGTAAAAACTCCTTTACAAAGGTGCAAAAAAGGGAGTAATACAAAAAAGTACGAAAATCTATACCAATAATTAATTAATATAACAATTAAAATCTTAAATAAACACTTGTTATCCAACGAACTATTTAAAAATAAAATTTCGACACCAAATTTGGTATCGAATAAAACTCACACGGTTACATTCGTTCGTACACTCGCTATCGAGTGCCATCATAAGAAATTTCGATACAACTTACTCCATAGCGAGTGCGAGTTTAAACTGTAAGTCTCGCCACTCATGTGTAAAATTAACACATACGACATAACTAGTGTGAAAAGCTGAGTCGACTGAGCTGACTGAAGACTTGTAATGGCGAATTAAATATGTATGTATGTAAAGAACTTCACCCAAAGTTCAGGAGAATTAGGAATTCGAAGTCATTAGTACATACATAATTGGTCATTACAACCCTTCAGTCAGGATTTCGACCTAGCTTCTCACACCACTTATGTTATGTGCGGTAGTTTTATAAATGAGTGGGTGGACCTACTGCTTAAAGTGGACTCCGAACGACAGATTTTTGAGAAACTTTTCATGACAATTTTATTTACTCTCAGAGTTTTTGCCAGAAATCTGCTGAGAGGCAGTGGCTTTTTTTCTAATTTCGTTTTGATGCCAGACCTGGTATATGAACCCGGGCTACGGCGACTACTAATCGCCAACACTCAAAGGAAAGACAACTGAAAAACTTGCACTTGAGTGAAAGGCGCTAAAGATTAACAGAAAACACAAGGAAAGCTATTGCATTCAATGCAAAATATGTTACATAGAGTAAAAATAAGAAGACCAGAAATTTTTTCTTATTTATCTTTTGGTATGTGAAAAACATTATTTTTGTGTTTTATAAAAAATTATTGCGTCAAACGTTTGATGATCTTTTAATTAGCCGAAATGGTGATGTCTATTGGGCGCCAAGAAACTGCGATTTGAGCGATCAAAGGAAAGTGTTGTACCGACAAACCAGAGACAATTTAGAATTTGAAGGTTAACATTTGTAATGCCATTTCCGATATACGACTTCATACACTAGAAAAATTGGTGTGATCGAATGAGGCACTGTGAGGTTAGCCGCGGCAGTCATATGAAGGAAGTAACATTCCATATCTAACCGGAACAATTGTACCTCAAAACAAAAAAATAAATTTGGCAAAAATTTCAAAACATTTCTGTTTTATTAAATTTTTAAATTTAAGCTTTTAAATGTTCCACCCTTTACTTTTAGTCAAAGTTCTCATTATAAAGTATCCTTATGTGAAATCTCTTCAAATTTCCTTGAACTTAATCTTCAACTTTCATTCGAAAAAATATTTCATAAAAAAATTAATTTATTCCCAATGAAATTCTTTCCGCCTGGAAAATACGAAATTGGAAAAAGAAAATGATTTCCAAGTCTGTATGCTATTTCAGTGTTCTTCCTGCTCTCAAAGATATACTAAAATCTTCTTCAAAAAACTTTTAAAATGTGAACAAAACTTCATGCCAATGGTGGTACCTCAATATGTGCATCCACACACATTCTTTCATGGACTGAAATGTTTTTAAAACACAGACAAATGTCAAACAACCATTGTAATTAGCATTCAACCTGGTTTACAATTCCCTTATGCAGCAGACTATCATGTCCTTGCACAACAACAGACAAAGTTGTAACGGTCAAAGTTGCAATTGTCACAGCCGTCGACATGAGAAGAATTGTAAAGGTACTGTCTGTGGTTGTGTTGAAATACGTTATGCCAATCCACCACAGGTGAAATGACCACTTCTGCTGTCCGAAATTTAAATTGACGCACAAATACAAACAAAATTTCACATTGTGTTGGACAGCTGACAAAGTCACTATATCGTTACATACATAGTTTTAATCGTTAATTGCCAAAAGGGTCATGAAGTCTGTGGGTTATTTCCTTTGTGGCAATCTTAATCAGAATATAATAAACGAAGCCTAATTACATCCGTTAAAAGTTACTGTGTGGTATGGTGTTTACATTTTTGAGGGATATTTCCTGGGGCTTATTTTGGATTGAATGCTCTTTTGTAAAACAAGCATCCATTTCCCTCTACACTTGCAACTCATGTGAATGTGTTCTGGGACAACTCACCAGAATAACTCACTCTATACAGCAGTGGTGTCACTTATCTAAGCTGGAATCCCTTGTAAGAACTACCTGATGCGACTATTACAAACGTCTGCCTGCTTACTTATCAGCGTTACATTACGCACTTTATTACCGTCAGGACTGGAGATAATTTTATAACTGCTAGAATTTCAGAAGTTGTTGGAATTATTACTGGTCATTGCTACCACTACCTGCCTACCTACGACATCAACTCAACACAGCACAAATTGACAATAGTAGCCGAAAACTTAAGTTTTTATTCAAATGGTAATTATCTACTGAACAAATGCAAGTTGTTGAAAAAATAAACTATTTGATTTGATAATATGCGATCTTCACTTAATAAGTTATGTAAGACCGTCTTCAACCAGAGCTTTCCATCTGAGTCTTTGTCGTCTTCTGCAACAGTTGCCCTTAAGTATTACCTAGGAACTACTTTTTATAGGAGCATTATCAATCATACGCACTACATATCTAAGCTCGTTTTTGTCAAATAAAACAAGTTTGGAGGGTACGAGAAAAGTAAAAAAAAGTGTTTTTGAGTTCTACTCAACTAACTGAACAACTTAGACTAGGTAGTTACTCGGGTGTATTTAATTTGTAGTATTTTGTCGCATAGTGTTATTAATACTTAAATGATTTGAAAAGGCTTTAACTGATGACCTTGTGTCGAGTAATGCCTCACGCAAAGTCTTATAAGCTTTACGAAAATACAAAACTTAAACTTGGTATCAAAAGCGGCCGTGTAGGTGACAAGTGACAATTTATTTTTCTTGAGACTTTTTCAGGGTTAGGCGTTGTGTTATCTGAGGCTGATTTCCCAAGTCTATAGCCACACTGGAACCAATTATGGTTTTTAATTTCAGATTCCAATATTTCAAACAGAACTCTTAACCGAGAGGTTAAGGTGGAGAGGAGACAATTGCTGAAGGAGATGGGTCAGCAGCAGACTTTATAGACATAGTCAAGAGTCCTATTGTAGCATTAACTAGGCTGATAATTAGACTCGTTCGATGCTTGCACCAGGTCAAACTTGTAGAAGATGTTTTTTACAAATTACGAAAGGCGAACATTGATGGATTGTAAGTTTTCTATCAGTAATCAATTGTCTTGATTGCGTTGCTTCAGTTGGTTATGTCTTCTGGATGGATAGGAGTGCATCCACTGTCTCAAGGAGAATGGAACCATAAGCAATCCAACTGAATGGTTTCCATTGTTTACTGCTCAAAAAATCCAGAAACGTTTGATCGCACGAACGAAGGAGCTAGAGTACAGGACGACTTTTGGAAAGAAAGTTGTTGTACATTTTGAAGCAAAAATCAAGATTGCCTATCTTTCAGTTCTACTAAGCGGGGTATTTTTATATCCGGAGAGTACTATATTATTTTAAAGCCAAAGGAGATTTTTAATTTACATTCTTGTAGCTGCTTAGGCAAACTTTTACCCTCAACAAAGACAAACTTTGAATCGTTTTTCTTTACACAAGTACAAATAGCAATTATACAAAAGAAAAAGAGAAAAATGTATAAGAAAACGAAGAGAAAAGAAATGGTCACTAGCATCTTTGCAATACCTTAAGGGATATTTTAAAATTAAAAATATAAAGGACTACAACACAGCTTGACCAACAATCTTCAAATAATAAAAAGAGAGAAAAAAAAACTAACAAGTGACAAAGATATTGAATTTATATGCAAGGAAATTAACACTTGAACCTTTGAGAGTTTGAAATGAACCAACAAAAAAGCTTACAAAAGGAAAAATAAAAAGAAAATTAAAGAAAGAATACGAAAACGGCATTACGATTGGTCTAATCAACCAAGCAACTATAAAGTCAATAAATGAGGAATGAATTCTCTGGTCGGTAGAAAATTAAACAATGTTCTCTCAACCATTCTGTTACAAAATTTTTATTGAATTTTTATTTAAAGGTAACCGATCCAAAAAATTATTTATAATGAAAATAAATATGTATGTTCATGGGATTTAAGAAAAAAAACTTTAAAACTTTCTTATTTTGGACACTTAAATAATGATAATACTGTTAATTAAATATGGGGTCCTCCAATAGAGGTCATTAAAAAGTTAATTAAAAAATGTTTATTCTTTTTTAATTACAAAGCCATTTGAAAGATTCGGGTTAATTAACAGCTCTCCAAACATTATTTAATGTTCCGGGATAATAAATGACCCAGCAAACGTAACACCGTACATAGGTAGGTATTCAGTAGGATTAGAAATTCCCGATTTTAAACATTAAAATAAAATATAAAAATGAAAGGTATTTTTTGAAAAAATTTAAATTTTCTATCTTAAAAGAAATTCAACTTTTTCGTGACAGAAAGTATGGTAGTTATACGGCGACCGAGTACAACCTACATTTAAAATCTAATTTATATGTATGTATGGATCTTCATTTCATTCGACTAGTGCGTATGAGCAACATGTTTCATCTTTCTACAAAGCAGCATCACGTATACGTAAGAGTGAACCACATTTTTCTCTGATTTTTATTTACGTTGAATGTAAATCTTAATCTTAGTAAAGATTGGCAAGACAAAAATTATTTTATTTTTTATTTTTATTTTTTTATTGTTTCTTATAATAACTAAAACCATTGCAGTATTTGTATTACAACTGAACCAAATACAATTTAAGTATGATTTACTAAATACAGAAAAGTATTTAAGTGCTACCATATTGAACACAAATTGAAAGCAAATATTCCATTCTGCATATTTAACAATGGCATACAAACGTATGAAATAAATGCCAGAAAAATTTTATAAAATTACGAAGTGATTTTTGCACCAATACTTCAAGAAAAAATAATTGGTTTAAGCAAGTTTAATCAATCAAAATCAATAGCGTCGTGAAGTCGCCATAGTGTAGAAGGTAGTGTGTTGGCTTATTAGAAGTGAGGCCTTGGTTCAAGCCCCAGGTCAGACATCGCGAACAAAACGATATATGAAAAAATATTTCTACGGCGACTTCCACTCAGCAGATTTCTGCCACAAACTCTGAGAGTAAACAAAATTGTCATGAAAATTTTCTCAATAATCTGTCGTTCAGAGTCGACTTTAAACTGTAGGTCACGCCACTCATGTATAAAATTAACAAACACAACATAAATGGTAAGTTATATATGCGGGTCCTCCGGACGGTCCAATAGCTGATTTGCCTATGTCAACTCCGGTATGAATTGACGAAACATAGTGGGAAGCTTTAAGCGCTGCCCTACTGTTTTATTTTAATTATAAAAATTATCAAAGACCACCAGTTGGTTAACGTAAACAAAGCATTTGTTTACTATTATATTGGACCGTTCGTATGATTTGTCGCAATATTCCCACCAAAAATGCCTTTGTTTAAAAACCCACAATCGGCATCTTTATAGAAAATAAGTATACATATATTGGTATAGCCAAAGCATTATTTTTAAGATAAACTTAAGAATTTTAATTTGAGGATGTCTTTGTTTGAAAATGCACAATCGGCATCCTTATAGACAGTAAGTATGTATTGGTATAGCCAATATATTATTTTTAAGCTAGATTTAAGAATAAGAATTGAATAAAACTTTAGTGATAAATTACACCAGGAGGAAACAAGTTGTTTTTCTCAAATCGCTCGAACATAAAATTGGTATGAGAAGCTAGGTCATAATCCTGACTGAAGTGTCAATGTCGTAATAATCGATTGTCCAATTTTTCTTTGGACATACATACTATGTGATCGTATGGTCGTTAAGGGATACAATTTACATACATTTTTTTTGTTAGTAAGACTTAAGAGAAATGTTTTTAATTCTAGTATTTGAGGTAGTCGCCGTAGTCTAGTAGGCAGTGTGTTGGCTTATTAGACGTAAAGCTCGGGTTCGTATCCCAGGTCAGACATCACAACAAAATATGAAAAAAAAATATTTCTTCGACGACTGCCATGAAGAGCTTCTCACAAATCTGTCATTAAACTATAAGTCGCGCCACTCATGTATAAAATTAACGCACACAACATAAGTGGTGTGAGAAGCTAGGAAGAAATCCTGACTGAAGGGTTGTAATGACGAATTATGTATGTATGTATGTTCCTTAATAAAATGAAGTATTTTCTAAAAAAGTAATGGTTTGTTCACCTGTATGAAGCTAAATTTGATAAGTTCATTTTATTTCATTGTATTATGCCGCCTCTCATGTGCTTATCGATATATTGTCGAGTATCTTAAACCTGTTCATTGCTGCAAAAATGAAGGTTTCGAGGTACATCTTCAAACCTAGACTTTAGTATAAAGTTTAGTATACGCTATGTCTAATATTTATGTCCGAAGACCAGTAATCCCTATATTGTGGTAAAATATGGTTACCTTTTTACCTTTTAAAAACGTTTAAAATATGAGCTCGCAGATTGCAAATAAAATAAAAAATAAATTTGTGTTTAGTTTTAATTAGAATTCTTTATTATTCGCACAATTCTGTGTTCCACTATTCACAACTTTATGTAAACAACAACAATTGCTTTTCTTTGTTTTTCCTCTGTTTCCTCTATTCATCTTCAAACAACGATAACTCTCTGTTAAACGCACCACCTCTTCACACCAGATTGACTGAACTTCACTAACTCACTCGCCTGCTTTACCTTGCCTGGGTAAACAGTCTGATGAAAGCTCTTGAAGGCGAATGACTTTGCCTTCTCGAAATCTCTATATATGTAAACATGTTGTTTACATTTATTCTTGTAGCGTTTGTTGTTGTATTTTTGTTCACTTGTTTACATATTTTTTTTATACTGGTGTTTGTTATATTAAGCAGTACGATAATTTGTAAACAGGTTTGTCTAGTGCATTGTTTTGTTTTTATAGCTTCTGTTTATAATTTTAATGTAAAGCGAACACCAGTATCTCGATTCATCATTTTCGGAGCAATATGATAACCCATGGAGAATACTCGACCACTTTTAAGAGATTGTAAAACAAATGTTTCTAATGTTTCTTGAACCAAGCTATCAAATATTAAAAGGAATACATCGGTAAAAACATATGGAATGTATGCTCTCTGGCCACATTCATAATCAGATTAATCGGTATTCAATGGCATAGAGACGCGTTTAATTGCAAAAATTGAGGACTCGAGCGATTTTTGATGTTAGAATATCGTACCATCATTTACAACATCATATACGACTTGGTCATCATCTTGAGTCGAAAGCCTTTAATTTATCTAACTTCATCCATACAAAATGAGTTAAATTTCGTTTTCGGTGAGTATAATAACATCATGTCCACAGCGAAGCTAATCTACAATGCCAAATGTAAGTAATAGTAAGAAATTATTACCTCTGTATGTAAGTAGAAAAATTCCCTTACGGACCATAGGGACCCCTATGTCCCTTAGTGATTGCAATAATTTTTTTAATAATAATTTTCAAATTGTAATAGCTAACCACCACAGCTAATATTGCTTTTGGGCCGTATTTTCAGTAATAGTCGAAATTTATATTGTCAGCCTTTTCTTTACCATAAAAAATGTTTCCGGTATAAAAACACGACTTAATTTCAATGAACGAAGGCTATTATCACATTGCATTGTAGTGAAAGATTCCCATGCCTTGTCAATAAAAAATATCAAGCACCACTGCGGGCAATAAAACTATATTTAATATGCGATTGTTTAATCTTTCACAACTATCTTCATCATAAAAATATTATTCACATCTCTTGTCATGCAAAATTTCTATTTTGCTGAAATATGCATAAAAATGTAAAAGTTGTGCATGATGTGCAGGAATCGGAATCGATACTCTACTTATTATGCGAGTGCGCTTCAGAACAGACGTCATCGATTTTTGAATAAAAGAAGCATATTAGCCAACGTGCCACTAAGAGAACTGGCCGGTTTCATCCGAAGCTCCATGTGGTTCAAACTCACCACAAACGGATCATGACAAGAGAGCTTACCTTACACACACGGACTTTGTGCAACGCATTAGCATCCAGCGGCTGCTCTAGTTCGGTTAAGTCGGATAAAAGTGGATCTTGTCTTCGTTCGAAGAACCAAATCGAAGAAGCACTGTCATCAATTGGTGTGACCAACTCGAAGGAAGTGCTAAGACAGGCCGAAATCCGATAAACGAACTGTTAGTAGTCACTAAAGTAAGTAAGTCATGGAAAATTTGACATTTCAAATTCTCTGCAATCAGAGACGTCGCGGTAGACTTTTGAACGATATATTTTCTTCATAAAATTACACCAATAAGCCTTTAAAGTGAATAAAAAGTTTCGTTGAAATTTAACGCACACTTTATTTTATTTAAATTTAAGGATAGACAACACACAGTAAAAGATTCTTTGTATACATAAATTTGTTACCTTTCCTCAGGGCAAGATATTATTTCGTAAATAATTTTCTTCAATTGCTTGCAGAAACTACAATAAAATTTGTATCCAGAACCAATTTGTGTGAAGTACATTAAAATTCGTGCAGAGCACATTATTTTATATTCACTTTACTTCACAATTTTCTATTCTACCATCTTTACTGCGCCATAGAGACTCTTACTCTTACACATGAAATTAGTTTTGCTAGAGGCCGTTAACAGATTTTATTTTAATACGATACATCTGCATATGTTTACATCTAAAATATGTATCATAACAATATAAATACATATATTAATAAAAAGAACAAGAGAAAATGAATATGAATAAAAATAAAATTAAGGAAAAGTGAGAAACAAGAGTTTTGCCTTAAAAGAGTTTTAATTTAATACCAGAATTTGATTATATTATTTATGGTTTGTTGTTTACTAAAATTTTCTAAATAATATGTATGAGTGAGAAGTTATGGAATTAAGGCTTGCTATGTTTGTACTGGTGTTAGAGAATATGTTTTCATTTATAAATATATTATAACTTTAAGTCGATAAGATAGATATGAAAACAGTATATGTATTATTAATCAAATATTTATGATTAATTATTTCTGCCATAAATTAAAAGCTGTTGTAACCAAAGCATAAATAAATTTCGTCTATAATATAAAAATTATATTCAAAATTTTCTAAATATTACAAGTCAATAGTAACACTGTGCGACAGTGAAAATACACCCGAGTAACTACATAGTCTAAGTTGTTCAATTGGTTGAGTAGAACATAAAAATACTCAAATCGCTCAAACGTGAAATTGTCACATTTTTCGATAAACAAACAAGATCCATCGAAAATTCTATAAATTTTTGAACTAGAAGTTCATTTGATAAGATGACATATATAAAAAATATAACACGACTGTTAGACTCCTTAAATAATAACTACGGTAATTTTTGTCCGATTTGATCAAAGATATGTCAATCTCTTCACAAGATAATGCACTTTTAGAATGTTAACACTTATTTTACATTTTTTAATTAAAGTTTGCTACTATGAACAAACAAACTTGAAAAAAATATGAAAAAATTCGCATTTGCCAAGTTTACATCATCAAACCCCATAGCATATTAAGTCAAACAATACGTTCATATACATATGTCGTTTTAAAGGCTCAACCCTATCCTAACTTTCTTCTTGTCTACAGTTTTGAGTAAATTTTCGTGACATGATATTTTCTCAGAGTTTCTGCCACAAATCTGCTAAGAGGAAGTCGCCGAAAAATTATTTTTTTTTTTCAGCTAAAAGAGAGCAATTCACATTTCTTAGGCAATTGCAGTTGATTTTAGAAATTAAATACCATCCAAAATACTTCGAAGGTAATTGATTAATGCAGAGCTACCGTGTAGAACAGATCACAAAGTTTGGTCGCGCAATTTAGTGTTGTTTGTTAGTTTATTAATGTTTGTTTGTCGTTGTTGACATTTGATATTTGACAACTCAAATGTCAACAGCAAGTGTTCGGTTAATTGTAATATGCTCACTAAACACACTTATAACAGTGCTGCAATTTAAGTTTTACTCAATATTATAACAATTTGCGTATTTATCGCGCAATTATTAATTGAAATTTTATATGACATATTAAGTTCAATAATGGCGTCTATTGCGATTTACGCAATGAAGGTGCATATCTGAAAACCGTATTATTTCCATATTGATTGGAAAGAAATGACCGAAAAACTGAAAAACCGATAAATTATTTCCATCTCCGATTTACTAGGAAAAAATAGTTAATCAAGGAGGAAGCAATGTCATGCTATGGGACTAGTTTTCTTAGTATGGAATTGGTTCAATTCATCTTTTAGACAACACAATGGGTAGATTTGTGTGTTAAGATTTATTGGAGACAGTGATATATATTAAAGGTCATTACAACCCTTCAGTCTGGATTACGAGCCAGATTCTCACACCATTTATGTTGTGTGTTAATTTTTATACATAAGTGGCGGGACCTACAGTTTTAGAACAACTCTAATAACAGATTTATCAGAAACTGTTCATATCAATTTTATTTACTCTCAGAGTATTTACCAGAAATCTGCTGCGAGGCTGTCGCCAAAGAAATATTTATTGATATTTCGTTTTGGTAGAGAGTTGTGACCTGGGGTTTAAAACCGTGGCTTCATTTCTAATAAGCCAACACAGTACCTACTAGACTACGGCGACTTACAACGATGTATTTAATTTTATTTAAATTTATTTTTGTTTCTTAACTTCTGTTTAAATGCAATGATTCTCTAGCTTTTCTCTCTCTCTCTATATATATAGCTCCTTTTTATTTATTATCATACTTAAAAATTTAATGTAACTGACAAAATATTATCCCCATTATTTGCAATTTTATTATCACCATCTATTATTCAGTTTATTTTTTTCAGTTTTCGTATTAATTTTTAAAATCCTTTCATCCTGCTAATGGAAAAGCAAATCCTTTTATCATCATCGCTTTTATCTGGTTTTTGTCCCATTTTGGTTCTTCTAAACTGACAAATGACAGATGGTAATAGAAAACTTTTAATAAAAAATAAATTAACTGCAAAAAGGGTTGAGTATCATTTTAAATTAAGCACAAGATAGAAAAGAATGAAACATTTTATTTTGATACGTTTTTACGTATTTTTTAACATTTTTCATATTTAATAATTGATTTCTTAAGCGAATATATTTTATAAATTTTAAAATTTATTCAGAATAAAAAAAGTAAAAAGTAGTCGCCGTAGTCTAGTAGGTACGAGTGTGTTGGCTTATTAGACGTGATGCCACGATTCCGACCTGCCGTCAAACATCCCGAATAAAACGAAATATGAAAAAATATTTCTTCGGCGACTTTCTCATAATATAAGTGGTATGAGAAGCTAGGTCGTAATCCTGACTGAAGGGTTGTAATGGCGAATAATATTTGTATGTTTGTCAATGACTTGCAATTTCTTAAGTAAATTTGAGATTTTTATTATTGTTTCAACGCCAGTACAGGATGAAATAAAAAAAGCCCCACTTTATAATACAATAGTTGTAGGAGAATCTAAAAGTAGAGATAGTGAAGGCACTACGTTGCCCAAAATATTAACCTGTTCTATCGGTACTATAATGGGAGGTGTTCTCGAGAGATAAGGGGCTTTGTTCCCGATAATCACATATTTTTACGTGGTACTCGTACCTCTCGCAGAGCACATCCTTTTGTGGTTGATTGTCCAATGAACCGCACAATGCATTACAGAGAAAATTCATTTTTTGCCCGCACTGCTCGCTTGTGGAATGATCTTCTGCGGAAGTTTTTCCCGTCAGTTACGATATGTCCACAAACACTACTCCCTCTTTCCACCTTCCTATAACCTATTTTCTTAAACCCGCACAATGCACTGCATGAGTAGGGGCCATCCCCTGAGTGCTGGTTTTACAAAAAAAAAAAAAAAAAAAAAAAAAAACCACATAATCGATGAGGGTGGATATATCACCCTCCATTGTGAGCGAGTGGAAAAAAGTCCAATTATAACCAAACAGAGGAGACCAAAGATTTCAAAAGAGATTTACGATATTATTTGGTGGAAATATTGTAAGAGATTTTAATATTAAGTCTTTCTAGTAGATTCTGAAAAATACTTTGAAAGACATATTGTCTATCGTTTAGATGTTTAATCAAAAGTTTAAATTACTTTCAGGCTATTTTGACAATGGTGTTAAGAATAACTTTCGTTAGGAAATTGAGAAATATTGTAAAACAAATATTTTGTCACAAAAAGAACTCTATATAATCGATCATCGATCGATCGACATCAATTTGAA
Source organism: Sarcophaga caerulescens (assembly GCA_927399465.1). NCBI lineage: Eukaryota > Metazoa > Arthropoda > Insecta > Diptera > Sarcophagidae > Sarcophaga > Sarcophaga caerulescens. The sequence continues at coordinate 100,030,626 of OV656873.1, read as the reverse complement.
CAACAAGGGCGATATTTTTAAAGGCAATAATTTTAAAGGCGTTAAATGCAATACAACAAGTCTTACAGCTCAATAATACAAGCAATGGACGATAAAATGAAAGTTGGGGTAGTTATCAGCGTATACTGAAATATTGCTGAAAAAATTTTGCCCACATTTTAGCATTTTACAATGTAGGAGATGCTAGCATTAAAACACTTAAAAACTTAGAGCATTTTCTTGTAAAGCCAAAGAAACTACGTGTATAGAATGACAAAAGATATGAGTGTGCAAAGACAACAGTAAATTCTAGTTATATATAGTATCAGTACAGTTTTGGTCTTATAATTAGCATATCTCTCTATTAGTTGGATTATTAGACGTGAGGCTATGGTTCAAATCCGCCGACATCTAAAAAACACGAAATATCAAAAAATCCGTTGTGGGAATCGACTTTAAACTATAGGTCCCGTCACTCATGTGTAAAATTAACAAACAACAGAAGTGGTGTGAGGAGCTAACTGAAGGATTGTAATGAGCAATTATGTATGTATGTAGTTTCGATTAGCGTTGCCATTTTCTTGTTGCGTTGGTTCTTCGTTTTAAATTAAATTTTAATTTTTGTCTTATTTTCTGTAAAGTTTTTAAACTGTGGAACTATTGTCACTTTATTTTTTAATTTGTTGTTAAGTTTATAAATATTTTCTATTTTATGTTAATTTTTTGGATTAAATGTCTAAAGAATTTAAATAACAACACATGAAGAACGTAGAATAAAGTCTTCGAATTGAGCGCATATACGGATATTAATTTTTATGTTCAAGTCCTGTATATACTTTTGTTATTTGTTATGGAACAATGAAAGTCCTTATTAAAGCTTTTAGTTTTTATTAGAGCGTAAGAATGTATATTACGGTCATACAAGTTATTTTTATGGTGGATATAATGAAAAAGTTTTTATCCCAATACATTGATGTTGTTGTTGTGTATAGCTTGGGTTGGCAGCATTGAAGGTAGAGTTTTTCCACCTCAAACAGTTATGTTCTGCTTTAAATATATTAAAAAATAATAATAAATATGTTTAGAAAGTCTCTTATTCTATATATTATTTTTCTGAATATCTTAATGGTATTATAAATACCATTTCGCATTTAATTTGTATAGGAATCCCATATCGTCAAATCAAAGAGCGTCAAGAATTTGCATGGACTCTCTAGACAGTATACATGGACACAACACTCGCAAAAATCTCTTACATTCTAAGGCAAATATAGGTCGCTACACCTGTAGAGATATCTCGCATCTTTGGCAATATTTTGCCTTAAAAGAAGACTTCGTTTATTTAAAGAAATTTAAATTTACTAAATCCAACAAAAGTTATTCGGCATTTCCTTATGAAACTAAATAAGTTCGGCATTAGCCGCATAATGCCTATTGTATGCAATAATTGACTGTCAGTGGGATGGATAAAAGAAAACTGTACTAAATTCAAGCAAAGCGAAACACAAAAAGGTAGTTTAAAAAACGACAAGAACAGAAACAATATTAAAAAAGACAAAACAAAGACTAAATAACTTTTGTGTGAATGCAGCAATAGAGAAAAAAATTCCCATTTATTGTGTGGTACTACACAGAAATGTGAACAGATTTTAAAAAACCGCACTCTTTCACATCCACTCATATGTTATTTTGTTTGATGTTTTTCCATAATGTATTGGCAACCGCATAAAAGTTCCCTTTATGTCAGTAAAGCATTCCCGTAGTATACTTTTGCAACATTTTATTTTGTATTGTAACAGAATGAAAAAAAATGGTACCCAGTGGCTGCTGGAGAGGAATGGATTGATGCTACATACTGATGCAATTCAACTTGCAGCATAAAAAAGGTATTGGCTTTGTCATCATTAAGGGGAAAAAAAGTTTCACTTGTATTAGTATGTTGTAATATATTTAGATTTTTCAAGAGTTTTACGTATTGATTTCAGTATGTATGTGGCATGTAGACATATTTTTACAGTGTGTTACAAAAGTTGCAAACATAGAGATAAGGATACAACTTTTGGTTTGTATTATTCAATGAACTTTTTGAAATAAGCTCCAGATAAGAATTTTATTTACATTCCCGCACGCCTCCTATTATTTATGACTTTTGGAGTAGAGCAGTGGATTCAATATCTTCTGCGCTTAACTCAGCTGATGTGCCCCTTGTTATTCTTAGCCAGCTTGTAGCAATCAAGAATTTCGCCTCCTAGGTTGCAGGATCAACGCAACTGGTTGGGAAGATTTTTATAGTACCATGAAGAATGAGGTTTAATTTACCGTTAAAAGGGAAACAAGTGCTACTTCAAGAAATTTCTCTAATGATTTTGTTTCATCTACTAAAGCCATATGCTAAGGTCATCTGCTAAAGCCAATAGTTTAACGTCAAATCTTCTTATTTCACATGACTAATGGTTGTTTGACTACCTATATTACTGTTACTCTTGACTTAATAACATGAAAAATTGAATAACATTTGCGTGGAAATGTTTATTTACGAAGCAAATTCCCTTTCAATCGAATGCGTATCACTGCTCAATTCGGATAATGTTTAATCAAATGCATTGGGTTACTGATTCTTTCGAATTATTATTCAAAGTGGTTGATTGCTATTTGTACAGCCTGTCTTGGACAAGTTTACACTCCTCTGAGTTGGTGAAATGCTTATGTTCTATTAATCTTGGTTCTCTTATAGTAAAAATTGATTAAAACCCCTCGGTTTTGTTTGCTTCTCAACACGCCTATACTAATGAAAGTCTTTTCATTCAACACATCAGACGCATCTCTCATAGGGGGAATATCTCTGATGTTCTTTCTTGACATTGGCGATTTAAGCAATGTTTGTTTGCCGTTGTAGATAACACAAGACCATAAAATTTGAATAACCCAGGTAGTATACCATTTGATCTCAAAATTGTTCCATCACCTTAGGTTTTCGGGATATTCTTACTTAAAAATGCATAAACACGGTTTATGGCTATATTCGAATTGAAACACGTCGCAAATTAATTTATTTCTTAAATCTCTTAGCACCATCTGAAAGTGCTAATCGTACCTTTCAAAAGGTTTATCGAATCTTATAGTACCATCTGAAACTTTTTGCCCGGAGATTTAAAAAAAAAATTAAAATTTAAAGACTGGTTTCGGATACAGCGCGACAGAAACCTTTAGACCTGTGGCCTTTAGGCCTGTGTAATCTTTATATTTCGGACTGATTAAATTCATTGAGTTCCTTTAAGTCTCTACTGATTACTTCTTTCATCATAGGATGCTTCTGATATATGGGCAATTTCGTGTCAAGTGACCCAATTTTTAAAATCGATGTCTTTCGATTTGGATGAGTTCTTGAGTTCAATCCAATAGTACTAACCTTGGTGCAAATTTCATCCAAATCGGAAAAATTGGGTCACTTGACACGAAATTGCCCATATGTATGTCCACAGGCAATATTTCACGAACTTAACTTTTTTCGGAACAATGTGTGTGGTTGCTGCAATGAATTTCGACTTTGCGAAAATTACAAAATCTATTCGATCCTTTTTCCAAAGTACCATGATTTCCATGGCTATAAATCTGTTGCCGTTGAAGAGCAATTGATTCATTTATATAAATTTCCTTTTTGCTCAGATCGCTAGATTTAATTAATTTAATTAACAAATGTTCTTCTGGTGGAGTACTTTCAACAAAAAATTACACTGTGATTTCTGTTTTTTGGGATTCGTCCATTGATACACTCGAAATTCTATAAACTGAATCACCATTATCCAAAAAAAATCTTCAACTTATAGAAACTTCAAGTTAAAGAAGCAAAACCTGATAGAATTTCTCTCCAAGATGCTGTTGCTGTGCTTCAACTTATAGAAAATTCAAGTAATAGAAGTTCAAATTATAGAATTTCGACTGTATTGTTAAATTGACTAACTCATCTGAACCTAATATTGATATATATTGATAATGAACGTGCTTGAGCAGATATCCTTAGAGGAATTGATTCCGCATCTACATATATCTCAAATCTTTGGTGAGTACTGTATCACTTAAGTTTTTTGATTTTCTGTATTTAGTAAATTTTACTTCAGTTATATTTGCTACAGACACAAAATTGTTTTAGTTATTATAAGAAATAAAAAAATAAATAAAGAATAAAATTATTTTTGCCTTGCCAATCTTTATGGAGGCATTGAACGTAAGTAAGTAAATAAAAGAGAAAAATTTGGGTCCCGGTGAATGATAATACAAATGTGATATTAACACGTTGACTGCTGAGGCAATTTTCAGAAAACTTACCAAAAAACGACAATTTTATTTTTTCACATTAGTGAGTACGAGATAACTCGTAGTTTGGCGCCCTAGAAGGGAACGAAATCTACGAGTTATCTCGTAGTCGACAGTCAACATGTTAAGCATGTTTGTGGTATACCTTCTGCCAATAAATATTTTTAAGTGACTCTTTAGTTTACTTTTAAGATAGAATATTGAAATGGATACCCTTTAGCGTTAACAATGTGCTCTTTATATGGGCCCCAGATATATATCAAATACATTTCTCATAACACACAACTAGTAAGCAAGCAATGATCGTTTTCTCATTAACTTTGGTCATTCCGGTTTATAACCAATAACAAGATGAAGGCAATATGGTTGGTGCACTATTGAGTCTTGAAAAGGTGCCGATATATCTATTTATCTTTGCTTACGTGCCCGCTCATGCAAGAATTAAAGCCAAGCCCCTAAAATTTGCGTTAGTTTCTTGCTGATTAGAATTACTAGAAAAAAGTAAGCATTTTGATCAAACATTTTTGATTAAACGCATTTTTGATTAAACGGTTACGTCAAAAAGCAAGTTTGTTCTATTTATGAGAAACACAACATCAAGCAATTAACAAATTCTCATTAAATTCTTTAAAGTTAACTATTTGGTTATACGCTGGCAGTATCATTACTCCTCTTTTCTAATCAAATGAGCAAGCAGCTGAAATTGTGGTGAATAACGCGCGCTATAGAGTTATGCTGACTGAACTTTTGTTTTCTGTATTATTAAATTCAACAAAACAACATTTGATTACACCAAGATAGCACAACTTGCCGTACAGCAATTGATTTATAGTAAAGTCAGTTTGGTGACAACTTTCATTCCACTTGTGATCCTGATCATTGGCTTCCTCGTTGATACGATTTAAAGCTTCTGGATTAGCTTTTATTAGGCTTTGTTCAGTAATTGATTTATGTCGCCAACCCAACAAATACTGAAGAATTTTTACATTTTAAGGGCAGCTTCGAACAGCAGATTTCAGTTTATTCAGTTTTTATTTACTCTCACCGTTTTTGTCAGAAAGCTGCTGAGAGGAAGTCATCGGAGGAAGATTTTTTCATATTTCATTTAGTTGGAGATGTCTGACCTGGGGTTTGAATCATGGCCTCACATATAATAAGCCAACACACTATAAACGATTAGATTAAGAAAGAAATAGATCATGTATAAATAAATTTTTACACAAATGTAGAGAAACAATTATTTTACTTTATTTTGTTTCATAACATTTTAAAATATTAAAGATATCATTGTCTTGTTGTTATAACAATCTTATGGTCTCTTAAGTGTATTTAATTTCCCAAATAAGTCCTTAACTGTAGTAAAAGTTAAGTCTTTAAAGACACACATTATTTTAAAAGTATGCAGGATTCTTCCTTGGCAACAGCGTGAAATTATTTTTATGTTTTCATGTAATGCATATTTTTATTGACACGCCATGACTTTCTTGGGCTATTAAGCATGAATGAATTGCCATCGCGTTTGCCGTGTATAGTAGTTACTGACAAAAGGTACATGGCATGTAGAGATGAGCGATATTTTCAAACCTGTGATTTAATCACGGTGATTGATAATTCACTGGTAACTACAGTGATTGAAATTGCCAAATAACAGGTACTAATAATGTCGTTCTTTCAAAATTGTTACATACTCAAATTTATTTCATTTTGTTTTGATTATTTACTTTTGTCTTTTATACATGAACTTTCTGTGAAACTTAATTGTCAAACTTCATATAAAAAAAAAAAATTACATTAAAAATAATAACATTGATGACACCACCAGTGTTGCCACGAAAAAAAAAATATTGTAACCAACATTTGTGAAAAAAATCACCAAATAAAAAAAATATAACCAAAACTAAATTCGCAGTTTTTTTATTTTATTTTTTTCAAATTTAAATTACAATTAATACAACAGAGTAAGAAAAGAAACAAAAAGTAACAAAATAAAATTTTAGTCTTACTAATTAATACATTTCTACAAACAAAACAAAAGCTCTTTTTATAAGAAAAATAAATAACCAAAACTGGAAAGATCTACACATCTATACATTGAACAAAAAATAACCAATTTTGGTTAGAAATAACCAAAAACGGCAACACTGGACACCACTTTGATTTTGTTTAGTAGTCTTTTCGTAGTATGTATCTAGTTGTCTCTTCCTTACGACTTAATAAAATACGTTATTGTCATTATTGTATTATTGGAATACTGTGATCACAATCACTGTTTTAAAGAACAGTGATTAACAAATCACGTTCACTGAGAACAACGTTCTTCAAAAATCACTGGATCGCTCATCTCTAATGGCATGCATGCAGTTATAAACAAACTAAAGAACCTTAAAGGATGATTAACTGTCGTTATGAAACGTTGTAGCACATTAACTTGGGTTAGCGGGTAGATTACCTTTCACAGGCAAGTTCGCTCGGTAACCCATATGGCCCTTTGTGTTACCCAGCGTAAGGTTGTAACACATTAATTATTGTGGAAAAAGCAATTGACATGCACAAAGAAGAAAATACAGTAAGCAACAGTAGAATAAGGTTAACAGAATATGTAATTAAAAATCAGATTATGATATTAATAGATCTCATGCGATAAAAAATTTCTTCGAAATCAGAGGACCACAGGGGAGTTCTCTAAGACTGTCCGGGTCTAGTGAGAATATTAATTCGGAGAATATATCTTTGAAGGTTTAAACTCTCTATCAGAAGTTGACGTTCGGGTTCTACTGAGGTTCTACAGGACCTATCAGCAAGAATTTCCGAACTTTCACCAACATGTAAAATATACCTCTGCCAACGTACATTACGACTGAAGGCAATGGCGTGTATTCCCTGAATGGTCTCTGGATCAGTTGACGACGGACATCAATTTTAATCGAAAAACCAGCATCAACAAAGAGGCCCATTTCTGGATGAGAACAAAAAAATTGTCGAATGAAATGTAAGAGTAAATGTAGGTCTGGATTAGATGATTTGGCCACCAACGACATGTGGTTTCAATAGAACCGCGCTAAATGCCACATTGCTTATGCCACATTGGAAATTTGCACGAGCGATTTGAGGCCATTGTTATCTTACGTGGAGGTGATGTAAACTGGCCACCGAAATCGATTTGACCCCGCTAGAGTTCTTTTTATAGAATCGTTGTAGTTGACTAAACGATACGGATATTTGGTCATGAAGTTTTGTAAGCTCCCAGTTGGAGAAACTTTCCATGGGAATTTTATTTAATATTTCTGAGAGGAAGTTGTGGGAAGAAATACATATTTGTTTTATATTCTGTTTTGTTCCACATGTCTGAGCTGATGTTTGAATTATGGGCTTTTGTCTAATAAACAAACCCACTACCTACTGGACTATGGCGACTTTATATGTCGAATTTTGGGCGATATTAATTCATGTGCTAATTAAATAATCCGAAAGATTTACTATTTATCACTGTCAACAGCGAGCGTTATTGGTCGATCATTACTAACTTTTTTGGGATAGCTTATGATAAGTACGATATTCTGCGCAAGCGATTTGAAGTGAACTGGCCACAGCGAATTAGCCACAGACCACAGCGGTCGTCAACATGCTTTACCCAGAAAAGCCGTGGAGGACTCTTGAACAATGTTATGTTTTCCATATATGAGATACTTGTCTTAGTAGTTTAATTCACTCTTGGACAAAATTATCACACAATATAAGTGGTGTGGGAAACTAAGCTGTAATCCTGACTAAAGGATCAATTAAACAATTATATACACAATAGCAGTACGAATTATTTTCTTTCGTGTATGTTAAATAGCGTTTAAGTTTTTCATAATTTAAATACTTCATACATAATAAAAGTGTTCTTCAATTTAAATCCTTATATTTTTACATAAACTCTACCACATATATACTGTCATTAGCAATACGCATTAATGTCTTACGTTTTTAATAAAATATTTACGAACATGTTTTTCAAAATACATGAAGTTTATCAAAATTTGTTTCACCCCTTAAAGGGAATTCTGCTTTCAATCGCAATTTCTTTCAGCTCTTAAGAACACCAGGTTAATATTGAAGCTGAAATATTATAACAATTCTAAGACTGTTATGAATGCTTCAGCTTTTGTTAATGTTCATTAGCCTGATAAACACAGACTTAGTTTTATGAAACATATGCTGCAGATAATACACATTACAATGTATGCTTTAAATAATATAAATCAGCATAAATGTTGCTCTCTTTCCCTGAGCTACTTAATATGCAGATGTTAGTGTTGCTGTCATATGTTTGTATAGGATTTCTTGCCATCAATTCATTTTTTAATTCGTTATTAAGTAACAATATACGCTCAAGTATATGCAGCACATGAAATATTAATACATTGGCACTTGTACATATTCATTTGAGTACATGAGTGTGTCTGGTATATAATTTTATAATGTTACGAAAATGGAAACGGTGTAACATCGTTTAACATTAAAATGATAAACAAAAGCTACAAAAACAAAAACCATGAGTATGAAAGAAAAGGGATAGTAAAATAAGCGAGAACGCAATAACAAAGAATGTAAATAAAATACACAAACAACAATGAAGCCACAAAAGTTCTCGAGAAGGAGAAGCCACTAACATTCGGCTTCAAGAACATTCATCAGACTGTTTATGTGGGCATATAAAAAGGCAAGACAAAGCAGGCAACGAGTAGTAAGAATTCAGTGAGTCTTGTGTGAAGACGCATTGCGTGTGAAGAGAACAGTCGTAGTTTGAAGATATCCGCTATACAGATCTAACGAACAGTGTTGTTGTTTACGCAAAGGGTGTAAGCAAAAGAGAATAACGAACAAGCAAATTATTGTGGTATACATCAAGTTGGACACAGTGGCACACAAAAATTGTGCGAACAATAAAGAATTTAATTGAAACTAAACACCAATTTATTTTTATTTTGTTTGCAATCAGCGAACTCATATTTTGAACGTTTTTAAAAAGGTAAAAACGTAAGAGTAGTATAGACGTTTTTATGAGTTCTTATATATACTTGAACATGGATGATCTGGAGGAACTGTCAAGGATTGACATTGGCAGCCTAAATCGCTTCATCAGGAGCTACGAGTGGTTCCGGGACTAGAGGATAACGGATAACTGTGGTAACACAATGGGCACAATGCGGCCTAAGTGAATCCATCCAAGGACTTTTTCCTTGGATGGGCAGCCACCTCTACCTACCTACCATATATACTTGAAGTTGCCGTAGTCTAGTAGGTGGTGTGTCGGCATATTAGTCGTGAGGCCACGGTTCAAACCCCAGGTCAGACATCAAAACAAAAATATGAAAAAATAAACGAAATACAAAAAAGTATTTCTTCGGCGACGACCTGTGAGCAGATTTCAGGTGAAAACTCCGAGAGTAAATAAAAGATTGCTATGACAAGTTTCTCAAAAATCTATTGTTCGTAGTCGACTTTAAACTGTAGATCCCGTCACTCATGTGTAAAAATAATGTAAAGGACATAAGTGGTGTGAGACGCTGGGCCGTAATTCTGACTGAAGGGTTGTTACAACCAATTATGTTTGTGTGAATGTATGAAGCCTTAGTCGACACATTGACACATGTTGAGGTCCTCTTGAATGTCATGTTGAAAAAATTTTAACAGAAAAATCAAATAAATTAATTAAATTTATGGTTATTATAATCTTAAATCTCTCTTTAATTAAATTTAAATTTTTTATTGCCATAAAAATGTACACATGCAAATAACATCACAATTAATCATGTCGCATTGTCTTTGTAAATATAAATGAAAGAATTTTAAATAACAACAATAGGTTAAAAGGAAAAAACAACAGAACAATGACAGTTTCCTCCATCATTTTATATAGTTTTTTACGGGACAGAGCTACTCGTACACAGGCAAAGAAAAAAATGATAATGCGATCAACAATAAAAGCATGGCAGGGAAAAGAATAAAATCGACCCACATAATGAGAATAATGTACTTCGTTTGAAAAAATAAAAATATAACAACATACCATATGAGTATATTCATATTTGCAAGGACAATATATCAATTCGTTAGCATTTTGTATACAAAAACAATAAAAAGCAAATTTTTGCATAAAAAAACCTACAGAGAATCATTCTTTAATATGTTGTTTATTCAAAAGAGCCTTTATAGCGAACATGCAAACTTCATGGAGTAAATATTATAAAACTGTCTGTGAGATAAAGGGAAACATCTTTAAATAATTGATATGTGGGACTACGTAGTATGCTTAAGTTTCAATCATGAAAACATGATTGTAAATTTTTTTAGGGGTCATATGACGTCATTTCGTCCTAAATGTTTGTTTTTATATGGTTACGGTAAGATTTTAAACAAATCAGAATTTCGAATGTTTTAATTGATTTAAAATGTGATATGAAATAAAATACGCTCCTTAGCTATTTTCTAGTGTCAGTTCATAATAGACTTTTTAGATTTACATAGATTACATGAGGATATACTCTAGTTGGCAGAATGCTATCAATGGTCTCATAGAATATTACAACAGTGTGTTGTTAAATTCCACAATCAATCCCAAAGTTCTGATATGGAGTATAGGAAACATTTGGATCAGTATTGCAAAAATTTAATTTTGAAATGGTACTGCATTATAACTGAAAAAGTACTTTTTTGCATCAAATAGTACTTTTTAAAAGATACATACATACACTAATTGGTTATTATAACATTATAACCCTTCTATCAGAATTACGACCTAACTTCTCACACCACTTATTTTGTGTGTGTTAATTTTATACATCAGTGGCGGGACCTACTGTTTAAAGACTCCAAACGACAGATTTTGAGAAACTTTATTGTGGCGATTTTATTTCCTCTCAGAGTTTCTGCCAGAAGGAAGTCGCCTGTTAAATATTATTTGATATTTCATTTTGATGGAGATGAAGTCTGCCATTGGGTTTGAATCATGGGCTCACGTCTAGTAAGCCAGCTCATACCTACTACACTACTTATTTATATTTAATACACATACAGGACAAAAACAGCTTATTCGGAACGTAACAAAACGTAAAAGCCTCGTTTAGTCACGTCGATGGAACGTAATGTAACAACATACGTTCGTTTTAAAGCAATGAAAATGCTTACCGAAATTACATTACGGTTCGTCAAGCGTTTTCATTACGTTTCGTAGTATATAAACGAACGTACGTTCCGTGGACGTTTGGCTAACCGGGGCTAAAACTTAATTCTACTTTAGCATTGTGTTGAACGTGTTGCTAATGATTAACAGTTGAAACGTTTACGTTATTGTTGTTTGTGTATTTTGTTTACGTTTATCCTTGCAGTAGTGTTGTTTTTGCATTTTTGTTTACTTGTTTATCCCTTTTTTTATACTGATGTTGTTGCTATATTTTTGTTTGTTTGTTGATCATGTAAACAAGTCCATTGTTTTTGTAGCTTTTGTTTATCATTTTAATGTTAAATGACGTAAGACCATTTCCATTTTCGTTACAATATTTAATACACAAAACGAAAAATTTATTAAATTTCTTCTCAAAATAGCTCCAGGCTAAATTCTCGTTTTCTTGAAACTGCTTAACTACGCATTATTAAAAAGCTGACAAAATGCAACAAAATCTACAAACAAAAATCATTTTAGGGCACAGATTCTCACACGTGTCTGTAATTGTATTTGTCACAGGATACATTTACCGTTTTTTCTTTTTGTTGTTGTTACAGTTTTGCATTACTGTTGACATTTTCTTAAAGAAAATATTCTTCAACTGAATATTATGAAAAAGAGAAACCAACACAAAGCAACTGTGTCGGGGAATGTGTATGTGTGCAGACTTGTAAGTGCGAACAAATAAAAAAAGTTTTTATTTCTTCGTTCTTTCTTTGGATGGAATAGTAAAGCCTTTTAATATTAAAATTTATTTTGCAGTCTGAATCGCTGCCAGATTCTCAGTTTTTATTTAACACCGCAGTTTTAAACAGTTTTTGGTTTAACTGATTGTGTGATGCCACAGTCTGTTCCACCAGCATTTTCTTAGCAAACAACAGAGTCTTTAAGTTAAATTTCAGTACTATTTCTTTACAAAGTTTTTTTTTTTGATTGTGGATGACATTATTTTCAACGGGAAATAAATTTTTTTTCCAAGAACGGCATTGAATTTAAGGACGCAAATATGTGGCACATTTCTCTGCATTCTTTATCACACCGTAAAGAATGCATGTCATACATGAGTTGAGGCTGTAATGCATTTCAGATACAAGTCTTCTGCAGTTTCGTAGGGATAGGGAATGTTTTAATATACTTTAAATTATATATTCTATATGGCCATGTTAAGCAAAAATAGAAAAGAAATAAAAAAGAATCGTATTTTTTTTTAAATTTACTTGTTGCAAACAAAGAAACTTTCATTCCAACATGTTTCAAATTTGAACTGAGGCTTGTTGAGATCTAACTTAAATAAGTTTTAAAAGATATGCTTGAATTCGGCGTAGTTCAGTAGGTATTATGTTGACTTACTATTCATCTTGAGGAAATAAAATATAAAAAAAGTTCTCGTCGACCACCTCTTAACAGTCTTCTGGCAAAGGCTCTGAGAGTAAATCATTGCCATGAAAAATATCCTTAAGTCTGTTATTCGGTGCAAATGTTTATCTAAAGTTCCGCCGCCCGTAGACAAAATTAGTAAGAGTTCCAAGGTAGATTTATCAGTTAATAAAGTCATGGCGATCATACGAGTACCTTTGAATGCACACGCTTAGTCCGCATAGATTACTTGAAGAAACTTAAAACCATAAGGATTCCTTTGCATCAGGACAAAATAAGGATGCATCAATCAATACACATTCGTGGTAAAAATCCATGAATAAAATCACTGTGGTACACAACTTCATTAAAGATAGTCCTGTTGGTGTAAAATGTATTAATTACTGACCTAAGAATCTGGTGGCCTATCATTATCAGCAATCACTTTCATGGAAATTCTGTGAATCCCAAAATTTGTGCTTTTCACATATACCATGAGAGTCAGACCAATGGCAACCTATGAGGTGATTGTCTAGGCAAACACAGCATTTCCGAAAACAGCCCAAATGAAGGTGGACAAAATACAAAAACTATTATTATATATTATTGTTACGAAAAGAGAAATGGTGTTATTAAAACGATAAACACAAGCTCCAAAATCAAAAACCATGGACTTGTTTACATGATCAAGGAATAAACAAAAATATAGCAACAACATCAGTATAAAAAAGGGATAAAAAAGTAAACAGGCAAAAACAACAGTACAGTATAGGAAAAGGGGATAAGCAAGTGAACAGGCAACAACAACTCTGCAAGGAAAAACATAAACAAAATACACAAATAACAATAAACAACTTGTTTACATTTACAGAGATTTCGCGAAGGCAAAGCCATCCTCCCTCAAGTGCATTCATCAGCCTGCTTACTCTGCGATATAAAAGGCAAGACAAAACAGGCAACTGGGATTCAGAAAGAATTCAGTCAATTTTGTGTGAAGACACGTTGCGTGTGAAGAGAATAATTGTGGTTTGAAGATCTCTGTTATAAAGATCTATTGAAAAATTGTTCTTGTGTACGCAGAAGTGTGTAAATAATAATAACAATTAAAGCAAATTGGTGTTGATTAAGTCAAATCGTGAAAGGCGGCACACGGAATTGTGCGAACAATAATGAATTGATTTGAAACTAAACCCAAATTTTTTATTATTTTATATTTTAACGTAACATTATTATACAGCAGTGCTGGAAGCTCTTTTAGATTTACATTCGCTCCACATGGCAGTAAAGACTATGGCGTGGAAGACTATACATAACAAAATTTTGCATAATTGGTCATTACAATGCTTCAGTCAGGTTTACGACCTATATTCTGGCTTGACCTACAGTTTAAAGTCTATTTCGAACGACAAATTTTTGAGAAACTTTTCATTATAATTTTTACCAAAACGATCAGTATTTACCTCTTGGAACAAAAATTTTTATTTCAATTATTTTCAAGGAGTATTTTTAAGGAGTAGTACCTGTTTAAATGGCGTAAAGCAATAAACCCATAAAAAAAATATTTTCTCAATCAGTCAACGAGTTTATCTTTCCAACTACAACGCCAAGCTTTAAAACTGCACGTAGTCATGCAATTGTTCGTAAATTTTATGTCATTTTGTGGCTTCTTTAAACTCTTTGATATGAGTCTTGGAGTATATAACACACATCTTTTCGAAGAAGAATATTCACCATAAAAATATGCAGACATTTAAGCCTGTATATGAATATGCATCTTGATATTCATACGTGCCAAACTTAAAAAAGAAATTTTTCTTTCTTTTTTTAAGCTCTTAATATTTCATTTTTTCTTTTATCGCCATCATTTATTATGTCACTTTATGTTGTTGAGCTTTTTTATATACAACGAACGCCTTGCTGTAATATTAAGCATTTAAGGGGTTTGTAAATTGAATAAAAAAAATGCAAAGGGTGTGAAAAAGAAAATTTAATGAGGATTTTACAAGTAGAAAATTGTTTTTCTTTTAAACAATGGAAAAATAATGAATAAAAAAATATAATTTATGATTGTTTTAATATGTTACATATATGAATATGTATATTTATATCTCTTAATACTTTTCTTTAGAGTACGGAGAATAAGGCGTGTTATAAGGTAAAAAAGTTTTGCATTTAATAAAAAGTAAAATTTTGGAAAAATTATTCATTTTGCTTGTATCGATTACATTAAAATTACAAATTATTTTTAAGACGACTTATCTTTTAGTTTTACAAGAAAGTAAATAAACAAGAAATTTAAATGTATTTTTATTATACGGAAATGCATATCATTAACCGTAGATCGAGCCTTAAAAAACTTCATACTTCCAGTACATAGATTTGTCACGATTATTGATAGATTTTGTTAAAAAAATTTAATATTTTGATTTATTTTAATTCATATTAATAAAACCATTTTATATTCTAACATTTTATTATCACTTTTATGAAATTTACGCCAAAAGCTGACACTTCATGTCAGCTTGGTTTAATTTTTTTCTAAATGGTAATAATTTGACATCTAGCACCCTTACTTTGTGGCGATTTATAAGTTTCCAATTGCTTAGATGGGACAGCTTATTATCACTCGCGTCAGTAACGCTCTGAATTGAAGCTTGGCTGAAACCTGATGGCACAAACCATTGTTATATTTTGTTAGAAATATTTGTTGTCAACGTCATGTGAGGTAAAAAAGTTTCCCGTTGCAATAGGACATCGATTATGTCAATAACAATGCTCTCTCTTTGATTCCCCTCTAGTTTCGCGGACACAGGTTTCCCCAAATACGGCTGTAAGTAGTTGCTATGCCCGTAGCATGTACTTGAATCTAAAACTGCCAGTTCGATTTCGGTGGACCACAAATTTTATAATGACCATAAAATTTAATTAGTTACTCATCTACAGCGTCAAAATTATTTGGTTTATTAAAAGCTGAAAGTCTTTCAGCTCATTATTCGACTAGGCGTAATTGGTGTAAATTTATCATCATTACCGAGTAGTACATTGCCAAAGCGAATGATTCTGTTATCTCGTACGTACGTAGTTGACCGAAATATTATCATCTGTAATAAAACATAGGACGAAACACTTTTTCTAATGTCTGTCACCTAATGTAAACATGAGAAGAGCAGTAACAAACACTCTACAACATTCAATGAAACATCTGCTACCACTCTGCTCGTAATAATAATAATTTTTTCTCTTCCCAAACTACTAAAGCATACGCTTCTCTGTTCCAAGTAGTACCATTTTTGGCTATAAACAATAAGCTAACACGTTGCATACTAGACTACTACTACTTCAATCAATAAAAAGAACAGATAATTCAACCTCTTCACTTTCATCGAACACTTAACTTTCAATGCCTTCTCAACTACCATAAATAATGTATTATTTACGATAAAACTTCATAAAATCCTTGAAAGCTTAAAAAAACACCAAAGGATTACCAGTAAAGTTGTATGTATCAAAAATGATACATAAGCCAGAATTATGAAGTTTTTGAATTTTTAAGTCCTGTTTGGAATTTTCTTTTCTTTATTTGGTTTAAAATAATGTCTTTTAGTTATCGCCGATAAATAAAAATATCAGTCATTTAACTTTTTCTGAATTAATAGTTATATAGTCTCAAAAATTGAAATGTATCATTTTTGTTACAAAGCTCGATCTACAGTTAAACAATTTACAAAACTTATATTTTCAAATTCTCATTCATATAGTTTTCAATAGAAACAAAATCAATCTATCGATTAAACTACACAAAAAATGAAAACCAAAATTTTGTACACATAAAAAAGTGCCGCAGGCGCATAAGTAATAACTAACAATCATGTTAAATTAAAAGTTAATCATACGTCGAGTATATCATACGTAGACATATGTATGTACGTAACAGAGATCAGCAATGAATCGTTTTTCCGCTACTCATAAGCACTCATGCAATTTTGAGTATGAGTGAATCAACAGAATTGAAATTCAACTACTCTGATATATTCGTACTCGCTACAGCATTGATTTATAAGTATAGGTTACAATGAGTATGAGTACAACGTTGACATCAAACTCACAACATTCGAAATGTGTTTGATTCATACGCCTACTCATTCTGATTCATAAATTTAGAAAAATACTTATAATACTTATAAGTGATTCGAGTGGCTCGAATCATTCATCAAAATTTACAGCCTTTGTTATTGTTGCATATACAAACAAAGAAGAAAGGAAAGACAAAGACAACAAGCAAAGCATACACACAATCTTCTTGTGAGTATAGTAGTGTTCGTACGCGAATCATACTTATTTTGTGCTTCGTGTAAATGTTAAGTAGAGACGAGTCGAAGTCAATAACATCATGCGTATTGTTAAGTATGAATACGAAGAGTACTTCCAACTTTGAGTATGAGTAGTATGAGTATCATATTAAAATAAGTATGAATGCGTATAAGTCTCAGAAATAATAAGTATGACTCGAATCTACTCATCGTTTTGAATACTCGTTGCTGATCTCTGGTACGTAATTGGTCATTACAAACCTTCAGTCAGGATTACGACCTAGTTTCTCACACCACTTATGTTGTGTGTGTTAATTTTATACATGAGTGGCGGGCCCTACGGGGACCATGGTTCAAACCTTAACCAAACATCTCTAACAAAACGAAACTTTAAACATATCTCATCGGCAAATTTTTCTAAGAAATTTTTTGGCAAAAATTCTGAGTATAAATAAAATTGCTATGAAAGGCTTCTCGAAAATCCGTGGTTCAAAGCCGGCTTATGGGTGAAATTACACGCACAACATTGCCGCTGGAAGAAATTAGGTCATAATTTCGATTGAAGTGTTATAAAGACCAATAAGTAAGCAAGTTATATACCCAGAAATCAAGTCCGGATAATGGTGGAAGATTTATTCTTCATGGACCCACTACATACAGTACCAAGAAAAAAAAATGCAACGCTATGTCATATGATATTCAATCGAGGCTCGAAACTATAACGGTATCCAACTCCACTCGTCTTTTGTTTTTTTTCATTCGTTGATTTTTAAATTTTATCAGTAAGCGTTGTTTGCTTCTTTTTCTACAAATTTAGCCAGAAAAAGAATGCAACGCAATGTGTTAAAGGTAAAAGTAGATCAACTAGAGTAATTAAAATAAAAGTTTAATGAAAAATTTGGAAATTGTGAAATTAAAAATACAAACAGCTGTCAGCAGATAGCAAATTTGCCTTTGTAAGGGCTTTGGAAGAAGGCAAATCAATGAATGAAGTTGCTCATTAATTTAATATCAACAAATCAACGGTTTGTGGTCAAGCAAATAACGTGGAAAGAATGCCAGGAAGTGGTCGATCTCGTAAATCTACTGCGCACCAAGACCGTGAAATGGTAAAAATAGTAAAAGTTGACCCTCGGAAAACGGCAGTAGATGTTACTAATTATGCAAACGAGCAATTAGGGGTTTCTATTGGCGTCCACACAGCCAGAAACCGATTAAGAGAGGCAAATTTATTAGCTAGAAGACGGGCCAAGAAGCCACTTATAAGTAAGGTTAATAAGAAAAAACGGCTTGACTTTGCTAGACGGTATCAGCATAGGTCAAAAGAGCAGTGGGCCAAAGTTTTGTGGAGCGACGAATCAAAGTTTAACTTATTTGGCTCTGATGGGTTAAATTACATTCTTCGGCTCCAAAAACAAAGATATTCGCAACAATTCTGTAAATAAATAACATTCTGTAAATAAGACAAGACACGGTGTTGAACATAATATGGCATCGTGTTGCATTTTTTTCTCGCTACTGTGTGTACCACAAATTTAATTTTAAATTTTTGATAAAGCTAACGAATTAGTCAAATGAAACCCTGAACTATCCGAATATATCTAAAAAAAATAACTCTTAAAAATTTTTATTAGATTGATCTCTTAATCTCTTAAATTTAATAAACTTTAGCTTGATTATTTCTTTACTCTCCTATTTCACATGGCATTACTTTCTTTTCTCGGTTCGAATTCATTTACATAAATTTCTTTTATCGTCTGCATTTATTTTATCGCATTCACTTATTGGTTTGGCAACCATTTATTCACATTTTTTTCATTGGCATTTAATGTTTTTATTACAACTATTTACTCTGCTATGCATTATCGACAAAATCATTAGAAAAACATTAAAACTCTATTCGCATTGCCACCAGCAACAGGGTGAAAGAAATGGTAAAGTGGGCTAAGAATGAATGGTTAAAAATTGTAACAATAAAAAAAAAATCATAGAAATAGTCAAATATAAAAATGTAATAAAAACAGAGATTTTGAAAGTTTGAAATGAACGATAATAACCATAAATAAAGCGTCATATATTTGGCATCATATTGTTTATGTTATAAATATTTATATTTATTTTTATTTTATAAGAAGTAGGCTTAGGTTTAGGTTAGAGGACGTGTACTTGTCAACTGAGACAAGTACAGTACCCGGAGGTCGAATTGACGGAACGTCTTTTAAATGGAAGGATAATAGAGGGGATAGGAAAAAGGAGAGCAGGTAGAAAGGGAGAATGGGAAGCGGAGGAATTACACAGACCAAACAAAACAAAAAGGGAGAGCGCGACTACACTGATGAAGCCCTAGCACTTCTCAACCAGCTCAAGCTACTAATGAATCTGTGGAGAGTCTTGATGGCGGCTCTCGATACAGAATTCAAACCCTCTCAGAAGCCCCTGCCAAGGGTCCTCAACCTATACTTGCTAAGGGCTGGGCAGTTACAGAGGAGGTGCTTGACAGTCTCCAACTCCTCCTCATCGCAACATACCCTGCAGTAGTCCGGCTGGGATCTGTTCCAGATCCCCGTCAGCCACCTAATCTCGCAGTGCCCTGTGATAAATCCGATAACTAACCTTAAACTGGTCTTATCCAAACCCAGCAGCCAACCTGTTCTTGCACTGTCTATAGCAGGCCATAGATATCTTGAAACAATACAACCCGATCCGTTCCCCCAACGCCTCTGCTCTTCCCTCTTGACCCATCCATTGATGAGGCCGTAGAGGTGCCAGATTGGGGGGTCAGCACCAACTATTAAATCGCCCTTAGAAAGCGAAACTAACCTAGCGAGAGCATCCGCCGTCTCATTGCCCAGTATTCTGCTATGACCCGGAACCCAGCATAGACGGATACGGTCTGGTCCAAGTGTCCCCAACGACTCCTTGCACTCGCAAACGAGGTGTGATTTGCACCAGACCGACGCAATGGCCCTTAGAGCAGCCTGACTGTCAACGAAGATAATGTAAGATTCCGAATCCGTTGCGGGGCTACCAGCTATGGCCTCAATAGCCTTCAAGATTCCGAAAAAGAATAATAAGAAGTAACAAACAAATGATAATCTGCTCGCAGCCACACAATATATCAGAGTATGTACTTATTACGAGCTGCAGGCCTGCGTCTAGTTGAGCGGCAGATCTAAAGCCTTTTGCTTACTACCTTGCTTGAAAACCTTTGAGAAGCTCATTGATGACTTCAGTATTGCGCCGCACGTTTACCGCTGGAATAGATCGTTGGAGACAGCGCTAGACAAAGTAGTTGGCACCACACAGAAAGCGCTTTGCTTTAAGGAATACGTATTGGCCCCCTTTTTGGATGTAGAGGATGCGTTTAACAATATATGCACGGATACAATATACATATACCGGTCTGGTGAACATTGGCTCGACTGACATTATAAATAGAGGATTGATGATTGTTATCATCTAGGAGCGTCATAAAGTTTATCCTTCATCAGGAAACGAGTAACTAGGGGTACACCGTAGGGCTGGGGATAATATTACCTCTGCTCTGAAATCTAGTTATCAATCAAATCTCAGCATATACTATATATTCCAACCTTCAGCGATCTTATGGGGTCGGCACTGGAAAGGTATTTAGGTGGGTGGAGAAGAACGGCTTGGGTGTGAACCCAAGTAAAACGAAACTTGTCTTGTTGACTCGGAAGTACAGGGCCCCGAGCTTCACCAAAATGAAGTACAAGAAAGTGCAAAGCTCTGAGACTCTCAAAGCAAACAAAGTATGTACTTGGGTATTATTTTGGACTCCAAACTGTAATGGAGGGGGAACACGGAGGAAATGATGAATAATCTTCTTTTAATGGAATCGAATATTAATAACCATCGTTTACATCGTCTACACGACTGGAAATAAATCCATATACATCGGATCTTTCAACAGAAAGTTTCGAATTTAAACACTTAATATCGGCAATAGTGTTTATGATAAATGTTTTAAATTAATAGTCATTCATTTAGTATGTTGAGCCAAATCACCATGGACGAACATAGCCAACGACGTGTGCTCGCTAAATGGTCTCTGTACCAGTTGGTAACTGTCTATAATATTTATTGAAAAATCATCTTCAATGATCAAAATGAATACACGTACCCATTCATCTAGAAATAGGCCGCACACTGAAAAAAACGTTTGCTCTGAGGCCTATTTCTATTTCTGGGTACATGTATTCATGTTGATCACAGAAGATGATTGTATCGGTCAATTCCTAGAAATAATAGTTTCTCCGAACATATTTATGTTGGGTAAAGTGGTGAGAGTACTCTGTTAATTGAATTACACGTTTTCTCAAGAGATCATGCTGCCTGACCTCGTGATATTCAATATTGATGTTATAATCCTCTGTAGTAAGGTGTTGGGATGAGGTTAGTACCAGGATGGATTATGGAGGGGATTAATAATTTTTAACTTTTCTTTAATTCGAAAACTATGATGAAGGTCTTCTCCGGTGCCTGAACCTGGACTTCTCAGCTTTGTAATCATGCACTCTATTCACTACAATGCGGCATTCCTAGTAATTCAAAACATTATTTGTTGTTATTTTTAACAAATTGTATTTATTTACGGAAATTTTATGTTTATTTTCCATTTGCTTGTTTGTATTTTAGAAAACATACTACATTTGTTATTGTTTTTAAAATAATTATTAAAAACCATGTTTTTATTTGATTAATTATTTTGATTGTTTTCAAATTAAATGAATTTTTGAACACAACCACAGCTTAAGGGCTTTTTGGTATGTGGAAAAAAGACTCTTCAAGTTATTTTAGCCAATAGCAAGTATATATATAGTGAATAGAAATTTCCAAAAATGTGCACATAATGCATGCATATAATTGTAAGCAATTCATATCATAAATCAATTTAAGTATTTGGAAATATTACCACAATCTTTTCTGTTTTTATAGTAAACAATTTAGATCAGAAGGTTAAAAACTAGATATTTGTGTCCGATTTAGTATATTCCTCACCTAATTACTAACTAGCTTTTTGATGTTGTATATAACATAACTATACTAATTGCATCAATTTTGTGCGAATCCAGATGAACATGTTTGCTCTTAATTTTGCTTAAAGCCATCAATATATAGTTTATTATGTACAAAATTATTACAGCCTCTACAATAACAACAACAAAAGTGAATTAATTAAATAAAAGTATGTAAATATAAACAAATTCAAGTACAATAATTTAATAATTTGAATTTTACTTTGAGGCAAATTTAAATTTTTTGTTACTATAATATACCTACTTTTTTCCATTTTACATGCTACAACACTTGGACTGAAAATTTAGTGCATGGGTTTATATGCTCTACTGATTTTAAATTTATATGATTTTTGTTCAATCATAATCCTCAGTCTATTATTTTATGACTATTAGTTTATGGCATAAAGCAGTTCGAGTAAAAAAGTGCTGTTTCACCAAGGCAATGCACCTTATCAATTTAAGTAAATATATTTAAATGATCGAGTTTTGTTGCCAAATGACAATCGTCAATATCTTGACGCCAAAAAAAAAAAAATTATATTTCCAAGCACAATTACAATTTATTTCATTTTTGATAACTGGCAGCTCAGCCAGACAGCGGTTGCCATCCATAATCGATCTACAAACAAACCTAATTGCACGTATGCATACGTTTGATGCTTTAAAAGGACAAGAAACAAAAACTAAACATATGAGAGCAATTTTCAAAAACATTTATACCATTACAGATAATCTAAACGAAACTATGTATAAGTAACAATCAATGTTTATCAAACACTAAAGAATTCGAAGGAATTTTAGGAATATCCATGGTTTATACTTGTAGCCTAGTAAGTTGTTTGCCGGCTTTTTGGACGTGAAGCCACGGTTCAAACACCAGATCAGACATTTCCATTAAAACGAAAGATGCAGAAAATATTTCTCCGGCGACTTTCTATCAGTAGATTTCTGGCAAAAAATATGAGAGAGTGAAATTGGCATGAAAAAGTTTCTCCAACATCTGTCATTCGGAGTCAACTTTAAACTTTATGTCCTGTCACTAATGTATAAAATTAATACACACGACATAAGTGGTGTGAGGAGCTAGGACGTAATCATGTCTGAAGAGTTTGTAGGTATGTATGTTTAACAGCAAAATTTTGGTAATAAGTTCAGGTCAGCATATAAATGGTCCACTATGGACTACTATGTAAAAAGATGTTTTTCACTTTCATCTTTAGTTTTCAATTATTTTTCTTAATACACTTACGCTCTTAAACAGTCAATCATTTAATCAGTTATTTAGTAAAACTTTCAATATTTGCCAACATACTACACTTTAAATTTGAAAGTTAATCTTTAAATACTATAAGAATAGAGGAAGTCAAAGCGAAACTCATTTCTGAAGCATAAACAACAATAGAAAAATATCACCCGGAATTTGAAAAATTATCGCTTTTCACAAAACATGAAGAAAGGAGGGTCGCCAACCAGATAAAGATCAATCCGAGATCAAATGTCCCGAAATTGTGACATATGGATGCAAAACACTAACGACAATGTCGAAACAAACACGCCAAATGAATGATTTTAATGATTGCATGATATACGCGACGTATGATTAACTTTTAATTTAGCATGATTCGTAGTTACAAATTACTTATGCGCCCGTAGCACTCCCTTTATGTATAAAAAATTTAGTTTTTCCTTTTTTGTGTAGTTTAATATATTGATTTTTTAAGTCTATTTATTTTTACTTAAAAATTTATAAATGAGTTCTAAGTTCTTGTTTATTTACTTACTGATTTTATTGAAAATATTATTTTCGCAAATTGTTTTAAATATATGCATTTCGTAATAGTACAAGTAGATTCAAATTTCTTGTTTATTTACTTTCTTATGGAAATAAATAAAAATAAATTGTAATTTTAATGTAATGGATACAAGTAAAATAAATAATATTTTCCAAAATTTTTGTTGCAGTAAATAAAACTTTTCACTAAAAGAAATAATTTATAAACTTATAACTACGGTGACCATCCGTCCACTATTATAGCGGACAGTCCGCTATTTTAACTTCCTGTCCGCTATTTTTTTTGCGTCCGCTATTTGTCCACTATTTTACCACACGCAACTTCTAAAAAGTATTTATTTTCCAAAATGTCCGCTTTTGTCCACTTTTTTCACTAATTCGGTAAAAATGACAGAGTACTTTCTTAAACAAGAAAAATTCCCAACAATATTGTTTAATTCTTTTAATGATCCTTTTGCTATGTCTTGGGTATTACTTATTCACAGTTAAGGTAGTGTCTTCCATAAATATATACTGCGTTTAGAAAGTCAACATATTTCAATGCCTGAAGCGGCTATAATATTAAAAGAATTTAAATCAAAGTTAGTAGAACGTCACAATGAAGTATTTTTACCACTTCACGTACAAAATTCTATTTCAGTTCTTCACTCAAAGGGACTTAATATAAAAATATTTAAGGAAAAAGTTAAAAACTTTTACAGAACCTGTATTAGTTACCTGAACCAATAGGATGAATCTTTTAACGAAATTGAGGGATTTGCTTGGATATTGTTAGATGCAATTCCATCTTGGTCTTCAGTTCAAAAGTCGTTAATAAAGTTAACAGAAATCAGAAATGATTTAAATATGAATAATAACGAAATTTTTGATGAATTCACTTATGTAAAAAATTATGCAAATGCTGAACAATTAAAAATATGGAAACAAACATCATTAAATCCCGATATAAAGTGGGTTGAAATTATCAAATTTTTCGAAACGAAAAATATTCCTTATAAAAACATCCTGAAATTAGTAGATTTTTCATTTGCTTTGCCAGCGTCTAACGCACCAACAGAAAGAGCTTTTCAATATCTAACAATATTTGATCTTCTGAAAAATCCCAAATGGAACTAGAAACTTTAGAATCTCTTTTGACCATAAAATGCAATTTTGAAATGGTCTGTTCGGAATTTAAAACATTTTTATCTAACAGGCCCAATACTAAAAAATAACTAAAAAGAATTTCTGTACACATAAGTATATCCATATGTATGTATATGTATAAACGTAAGTTTGTGTATATTATTTGTAGCTATTTATGTCTGTATTTTAAAAAGCTTTATATAAAATGTTAATTATAATAAATGAATTTTTTTGTTCTTCAATTTTATATATTTGTCCACTTTTTTCTCACGGAAATAATGGTCACCGTACTTATAACATGACTTAATTTCCATACTCTTAAGATTAGGATTAAGAGATATACTTATACATATTGAATCGTTTTACCTGCTACCCATAGAGTATTTAAAGTGTATAGTTTGTCAAGAAAATAATTTGATGTGGTAAAGATCGTTTCGATTTCGGGTTTAGCACTAATCATTTTTCAGCTTATTTGCTTTTCATAAGATATACTAACATACCGTGACCAAATTCCATGACTTTTTTTTAACATACATACGTATGTTTGGAAAAATTCAATAAAAGAAAGTTAAGAATTATTAAATTTAAGCATCAGAGGCTTATATAAGAATGTTCATATTTTTTTTTAAGTTTTCATCTGAATAAATCATTCTTCAGACATTATAAAGCATCTTCTATTTCTAAAAATGTTTATCGTGCATATACAAAATAACCTTTCATATGCAAAATCTGATTTCTATGTTCTGCTTACTTTAATGTTGGGAAATCTCATTTTATTTAAATTAACAGTTAAGTGATTCCTATCTGTTGCAGTTAACGACATCAATTGCGATTAGATTTTGTATGGATGAAAATACTTGTTATAAAAATTATGTTAAAACGTTTTTCATGAGAAGAAACCCGTAGTTTTTATATTTTAACGCTCACGTTAGTAAAATTTGTAGCATCTTTATGTACGTACGGTTAGGGCTGTATTTTATGTATTTTAACTTAATTCAATATGATTTCATTGGTCGTTACCAGTTCATTCATAAATACACACAAACAAGTAATAATAATATTATCCTATCTATGCAGAGCAAATTATATAAAATTAATGTTAATCGAAAACTACCAAGCCATTAACAGAAACTGAAATCGCAATAAATTGAGCAATGCAATGGAATTGCAACCGCAATTAATTTATCTGCAATAAACAGTGAAGAAATAAATTGACATGTTGATTGTGTATTGGGATTTCATTAATATTTTTAAAGAAATTTCATTTAATTCTTTAATTCTGTCCTCTGGATCTCTGCAACATTATTTTCAAATGTGGAAAAAAGTTGCTGTTAATTCGTGGACTGTATTTAGGGGGTGAAGACACACAAAAAAAGGCTGACGCTGTTGCTCTAAATATTAAATAAAAAAATCAAAATTAGGAGACTTTCAAGAACACGAATACATCACAAAAAAAAAACTAAACATTTATCTTTTTTTTGTTGTCCTTTTGACTTCTTACTCTTGTTTATTTCTACGAAAACTTTTCCCAAAAAAAAATAAAATTCACTCTTGGGTTTTAATCAAATTTATACTAGTTTTCACAAAATTTATTTTTTTTTAATAAATTATGTATAACTTTTATATTATTATATATTTTAGTATTTAACATTTCATCACAAAACACTTAAGAAAATTATTGCACAAATTTTACAATATTTTTAACAAAGTAAATGCATCCTTGTGGATGTTAAAAAGCGAATGATTAAGTATTAAACAAAACAAAAATTTAATGGCAAAAAACAACAATAATATTACAATATCAAAAAGCTTAATTATATACTGCAGCGCCCTCTATTGCCAATTTGTCATCGTTTAAACAATCCTGTTTATGTCGCCAAGGATGGGAAGTTTGGACTATCAGACATAAACATGCCGGCGCCCTTGCAGTACTGCAACCAAAAAAGATGTCCTCCATCTAATGAAAAGAAAAAAAATCAAAAGAAAAAACTTTCATATTAGTTTCATATTTCAATAGGAAACCAAACTTGACATCTTGACAGCAGTTCCAACTCTGATCCGTCAGAAAGATGGAATAAGAACTAGTCCGAGATAAGTGTCATGGTCTAAAGTTGGGTATCGAATCTTGAGTCTTATTGTCCCTCCACTAAATCGGAACTAGAGCTTCCGACGAACTAGGTCTTCAGCTCTCACGACCATGGGACGAACTAGATCCACTGGTGGTTTATTAGGACGAACGAGGTCCGTTATTTTTCTGGGCTAGAGGACGGGTTGTCCTCCTCGATGCGTCAGTTTTCCAATTTAACCTTCCTAGGGACAGACGGACTAGGTCTATTGCCCGGTAAATGGAAGGTTTAACTTCAGCGGCCCGCATTCTCAGACGTCCACCAGGTATGGTCGTGGCTCAATCAACCCTTCAATTCATCGTCCTCGACATCTTCGCCTCTCCTGGATTTCCTCGGGGTACCATGACACTATGAGCTAAGTTGTTCTTCAAAATATTTAGTCCGTTGGAAGAATTACAAGCTCCCCAATCGGCTTCATATTGTTCCATTATCATTCAAACGTAAATTACCAATGCGACCTAAGCGCCATTCAGTAGTAGGCCCTATACCTTCTCTAATTGCTGCTGTTGGCAATCCTAATTTTCTTCTGCAACTTTTCGAAATAAAAGTTGCTTCCGAACCGCCGTCTCTCAGAGCCCTAGCTCTTAATATTTGCCCACGATGACAAATATCCTAAAAGAAACGACCATATATGGCGGCAAAATTTGCACATCACTACCAAGCTTTGCTACACTACTGGAACTTGTCGCATCCAACACTCCAAGTTCCCGAGAGGATCGAAACACCTCCCGGTTCAGCAAAGTGTGATTTCGCAAATCGCAGATCGAACAATCGAAATTCCGCCTACATTCATTCAACCTGTGACCAACATCGAAACATTCGATACACGGGTTGTTCCGTTCTACTACCAAAAAATCTTTGCCCAAGGCTCAAACGCTCTCGAAACGAACGCTCAAACTTGCTCAAGCTCCAAATCAGCTGCAAATAACTACTCAAACTGTAGTATGGTTTCAAGGGCTACAAAGATTGCCAAAAACAGTCCTACGAATCAACCTGAATAATAAGCTGTGCTTGTATAAACGAAAATTATACCTAGGCACCGACAGGCTCAATTCAGGAAGATTCCCAGCTAACTACCAACAATTTCAGCACACAATTAAAAAAACGAAAGTATTTCAAAAAATTAAGCAAAAGGTCAAAAAAAAAACCAGTTCCAAGATCCGGCTCCAAGGACCAAAATGTTAATTCGTGGACTGTATTTAGGGGGTGAAGACACACAAAAAAAAGGCTGACGCTGTTGCTCTAAATATTAAAAAAAAAATCAAAATTAGGAGACTTCCAAGAACACGAATACATCACAAAAAAAAAACCAAACACTTATCTTTTTTTTGTTGTCCTTTTGACTTCTTACTCTTGTTTATTTCTACGAACACTTTTCCCAAAAAAAAATAAAATTCACTCTTGGGTTTTAATCAAATTTATACTAGTTTTCACAAAATTAATTTTTTTTTTTAATAAATTATGTATAACTTTTATATTATTATATATTTTAGTATTTAACATTTCATCACAAAACACTTAAGAAAATTATTGCACAAATTTTACAATATTTTTAACAAAGTAAATGCATCCTTGTGGATGTTAAAAAGCGAATGATTAAGTATTAAACAAAACAAAAATTTAATGGCAAAAAACAACAATAATATTACAATATCAAAAAGCTTAATTATATACTGCAGCGCCCTCTATTGCCAATTTGTCATCGTTTAAACAATCCTGTTTATGTCGCCAAGGATGGGAAGTTTGGACTATCAGACATAAACAGTTGCTTTGACGTCACATTGAGAATTAACTCATGGACTTTCAAACTTTGACAGTTGATAACGGCCATTATATTTTCAAGTTAGTTGTCATTTACTCGGGCTGTTTTCCCAAAGTACCATAAACTACCACAGACAACGACGTGTGTTCGTTTATTAAGCTCTATAGCAGTTTTCAACTGACTCTAATTTTCAAAGGAAATTCATCTTCTGCTGTAAGATTCGTTTCTGGATGATCGGGTACGTGAACGAAAAAAATTTACGAATTTGAGACGATATCGATCTTTATAAGAACCAAGAGCTTTCAATGTACACCAAAAAGTTACAGGTTACTTTGATTTTGATTGATTTTGGGCTAGCAGCGATTAACAATCTCTTTTGGCCTGAATTGGTTTGGTCTGCACACCAACAACACATGGTTTGAACAGGATTACGCTACTTGCCGCACAGCTCATGACATATTGGATATTCTTCACGAGCGATTTGAGGACATAGTTATCTAGCGCGTAGGTGAAGTAAATTGGTCCAGGGATTGTGCAATATGAATCCGTTAACCTTTTTTCAGAGCCGATGACAATATTATTTCGTTAAGAACGACGAAAATCGTAATGCAACATTAAAGAATCATAGAGCCATGAGATGATTGCTTTTTTGCTTAAAATGATTCACGTGTGGGTTCAACAATATGCCACATTTGAACATGAACATCAGCCTACATTAGCTGTTTTAGAACTGACATCGATAATTGTGTATTGAGACTGAACCAGGACCTTGACAATATATTTAAATGGGCTACTGCAAATGGTCTTTGCTTAAAGGCTAATAAATCAAAGGCTATCATAATTGGGAAAATTGACCTTTTGCCGAACTTACTGCCACCATTAGTCGTTGGGGACTCGCCCATAGAAATAGTACAATGTGCCAAGAACTTGGGTATTACTTTTAATAGTCAACTCTCTTGGGCTAGCCATGTTAATACAATTTGTGGGAAAACGTACGCTATGCTGAGGAATCTCTGCAGGAGATTCCTTTACGCCTTTCAATATACGTATGCTCTTGGCGAAGACATGCCTAATTCCAACTCTCTTGTATGGATGTGAGCTTTTTGCGTGCTTGGACTCTGTTAGGAGGAATAAACTTAACGTAACTTATAACAACATCGCAAGATATATTTTTGGACGCAGTAGATATAGTAGAATCTCGCATTTTTCCTACAAAATCTTTAATATGACACTGGAAAACCTTTTAAAATATCGTATGCTAATTTTCTTACACAAGATTATTTATTTAAAGGAACCAGATTATCTATTTACCAGACTACAATTCTCTAGAACTAATAGAGGCTATAGGATAAATGCCGTAAGGTACAGAAAACAGGTGTCTGAAAGGCACTTTTATATTAATGCTACTCGTTCATGGAATCAACTTCCGCCAGAAATTCAATTGAAAAGCAATGTAATGCAATTTAAAAAAGCAATTTCAACACACTTTTCTTTTCTTTAGAATTCATAATTTGATTTAATCAAATCTAAGGCTAACTTAAACTTAAATCTAACTTAAATCTAATTAATATAATTTTTGCTTTCTGGTGAAACTTACATATATATATATATATATATATAACTATTAACTTAATCATAGCATTGTATAAACAGTACTATTAAAAAAGATGAAATGCTTGTTGTACTGGAGTTAATCAATAAATAAATAAATAAATAATCCTCATTACAGTAGAACATCAAGCTATTGAAAGACAAGTTTGGTGAGCAACAATTTTATTTTGGGGTAATCAGTCAAGGTCAACCAAGATCAAGCGATTTGAGCCCCTTATTCTATTTTTTGCAAGGATACGAAGTACTCTGTTAGAAAAATATTTCTTTTTTTGTTCAAGTATTATACAGAGAATCCCAGGCATTCGATTTCCCGTTGTTCACAGGAACTTGAACACGTGTGTGTTAGGTCTGCTGCAGAAAAAAGAACAACTGACCCATCAATTGAAGGTATACGACCATATAGACCAATGTCTGTTTAGTACATAGGCTCTAGAGCGTTAAGTAATTCACCCTAATTTTAATCGAAATGGAATGGATACGTAAACAAATTGTCAAATTTGGTACGACATCAATTCACTTGAGGTCCAAGAGCATTCAATGAATTCCGAAATTCGACGGCATGGGCATCTCACGAAAAGCTGATGCGAGCCGATTTCACAGCCAATATAACCCATGCCGTCGCACATTGGGGTTTTTGTTGCCTAAAATGGGAATTAAATCGTGGGAGCTTTCCTGGTTGCTTATTTTAACTTTTTTTGATTTATTTCGCTTAAAGAAAAAGCATCTATTTTTTTTTTTAATATTTTTACTTAAAAACTTGCCGAAAACTAATTTTGAAAACATTGAAAATTTAGTTTATTCACGAAAAAACATCAAGAAACTCAAACTTCAAAAAGTCGTAGTAATGTAACGGTACCTGCTAGAGACACATTTTTTTAAAATAGTATTTTGTGTATTTTTAGCTCATATAAAAAAATATTTGGTACTCAAGAATTTCATTTTCCAATTAATTCCCATTTTAGGTTTCAAAAACCCCAATGTGCGTAGATCAAATTTAGGCAGATTCATGCGTCTGAGTCACGGAAAATTTCACATTTAGGATGTTAGAGAAGTCGTAGCGGACATTTGAGTGATGTTTTATTCCACAGACAATAGCTTCAAAAGGACTTTCAAACGAATAACAAATTTTGATGATATCTCACTTATACATACATCTTGGTTCATTAATGATAGGGAGCTCTTATTGTAATACGCGATATAAACCTGAGTAATTTTCTTTAAACGTTCACCCCGTAGAAGCTAAAATTTGATGAAAAATGCTTAAAAAGACTTACGCCACGAATACATAAAAACTTTCTACAAACTTAACAATAAAACTAAAAGCAAATTTCAAGAGTAAATGGATTACTTATAAAATTTAAAAACTTAAAAGAATATATTCGTAAATCGCATGGGGTTCTGTTTTATAATTTTTGATTAAGTTTTTGTTTCATCTATTTTCTTAGTGAAGCCATTATTCACGCTATATCGCTCCTTTATTGCAACATAGTCATATCTCAAAAAAACTTGAACTTGGCAAAATGCGATTTAAGTTTTCAAGACATAAGTCCTATTATCTAATTACCGCAAACACTTTTTGCTATAACTTCGGTTCAGCTTGGGATATAAAACTGATTTTTTTTTTCAACATGTACAGAAGGTCTAAAAGAGCAGTTTTGCTTAAGTAACTACAAATTTTTAATTTTTTGAGATATGACTATGTTGCAATAAAGGAGCGATATGTTAATATCCGTATCCTTTTCCTTTTCATCTTACAGGACAACAAAAGAAAAGGAAATTTACAAAGTGTGTAAGAGTTGTGAAAAAATTTGCATAAAACTTGTTAAGATAATAAGTACGGAGAAGTCTATTTCTCCTGAGAATTTTTATTGGCTTTAATACGTGGCAGTATTCTTTGTAAGCACTCTAGAGCAAAAACAGTTCATAAGGGTGGTCGCATTGTTCACTCATCTTTCATTATAAAATGAAGAAACATTTCATTTCTTTAAAGTAATATTTCATGTTCTTCCCAACCACTATACATCGTTATAAAGCTTTAAAAAATGAGTTGGGGTTTAATATCATTGAAGAATTTTGTAATGAATTTTTATTAATTTTGCAATAAATTTCTTGCATAAACTAAATTCCTTGTTTTTATTAAATTAGCAACACTATAGATAGAGTGGTTAAAAGGTAACGCTTCTGTTGAATGTAAAAGTATAAAGGATACAATAAATTTTAATTAAATTTAAAGATTTAAATCTTTAAATCTTTATACGATGGTAATTTATTTCCACTTAAGCTTGAAGGAAAATTACCAACTAAATATATTTTTTTTCCAAAAACTCGAATATATGTAATGACTTCAGCGTACCATTGGATGCAAAATAATTTGAAAAATACTTCCAGAAACACGTATTCTACCCAAATGCCTAAAGAACAGAGATAGTGCAGCTCTTATCAACCTACGACATACATAATCTTTAATAAATAACTACGATAGTTAAATATACTGCTGGTTTATTGGTTATAAATATATGCAGAATC
This sequence comes from Sarcophaga caerulescens, assembly GCA_927399465.1. Taxonomy (NCBI): domain Eukaryota; kingdom Metazoa; phylum Arthropoda; class Insecta; order Diptera; family Sarcophagidae; genus Sarcophaga; species Sarcophaga caerulescens. The sequence goes on along the minus strand of OV656873.1, from coordinate 99,997,473 downwards.
TAGTGGGTAGTATTTTCACTCATTCGACTAGAGCTTTAGATTTCAAGCCTCAGCTTTGATTTTTTAACAAAAAACGAAATATGAAATAAAGACTTCTTTTTGTGAGTAATTGCCAGGAAAAATGTTCTGAAACTGAAAATGCCATCTCTAATGGGCCGGGCCTTTTTGCTCATGTAGAATTTTTAATTTTACTTTTTAATTTTACCAACGTCCTTCTCAAAGAAATGTGGACCGATGACGTCGCCAGCGCATAATCCACATCAAATAGACCATTTTTCAGAATGCATTGAATGTTTTTGGATCTCAAGAGAATTGGCATCGTTCTAAATTCAACAATTCACCCAGAAATGTCTCTCATCGGTGATAATTATTTTTCGATGAAAATCAGTTTGCAACTGCTCCAGAATACATTCAGCGAACACACGTTTTTGACTATGGTCGTCCATATTGATTCGGCATTTAGATAAATGACAACTTATTTGAAAGATATAGCTTCAATAGCAAAGTTCAGAAGTCCATATTATATTTAAATATATGTACTAAAATAAGATAACAATTATTCTTATTAACTTATAAAAACTGCTGTTTCAAACCTTAAAACACAGTGACACAAATACAAAAAATATTTTTTATTCAAACAAAAACTCCTTATGCTTACAAATACTACCTTTCATGTCTAACTCTTATCAAAGAAAAGATTAAGAAAACACTTTTAATAACCGTTATTTAAATTCATTAACACAGAACAATTATTCAAGAACATGCAATCTAGGAATGCAATTTGAACAAAGGAAAAAGAAAAGTTATGCAGTAACTGTTAGAAAAGTCAGAAAATAAACATAAAATTAAATGAAATTAATTTTTGCCAGCTGGTTTCTTATTTAGAATTCTTATACATAATTAGAAATGGTTTTGAGTTGAGGATAAATATAAAAAAAATTCAAATTTTTTTCAGTAGCTATTAGAATTTCGTGAGGTTTTGCTGATAAAATAGCAACTGAGTCATTGGAAGCCAATATTCACCAGTAACCTGATACGCCAGATTTATTGGAAAAAGAATAAGAAGTTAAATAGCGCAATGAATTTCTGTAGAATGCTACTTATGCTTTCATTCTTTTCGAGGCAGAGGCTGCACACTGTCTCATCCAGAAGACGTAACCAACTGAGGCAACCTAATCTCAAATAGATTATTCCTGATAGAAAATCTACAATCCTCCAATGTTCGCCTTTCTACTAATCTGGTCTGGTGCAGGTCTTGGGCAAGTTAGAGACTTGATTCTCTGCCTATTAAATGCTGCAATAAGACTCTTGGCTATGCCCATAAAGTCTGCTGCGGATCCATTTCCATCAGCAATTTCTTTGCAGTAATCCCAAAATGTTCCGGAAGCCCCAGCAAATAACAACTTTGTTTACCACACCGAATTGTAGTAGATGATCAAGCCGGCATTCTATGTAATACGCAGCCAGTGCTATCAATGAAACAAATAGAATTCTATCAGCTTCAATAACACGTGGCTATTTGCTCTCAGGTGTAGGACTTTGATACAAAAATTACGCACTTATAAGCACCATCCTGCAAGCATATTTTAAAGTGCTTATATCCGGGATCTACTGTATACCATAAAAGATTAATTTTTTATTTGTTTTAAAATAAAACAATATTTTTCAAAGTTTTCCCACTACAACTTTATAAAGTTTTTGCAATCTCAATACAAATTTGCACAAGAGAGAATACATATAGAATGAAGTTTTTAAAAGTAAAATATTTCAAATCAATATTGGCATGACAATATAAAAACGATAACAATATGAACTGAATTTATGCTGACAAAGCTTTCTAATAAAAATATTAGATTCCAATGAATGTGGTCGAATGCATATCGTATTTTCTGTGCTATAAATTGTTTGAAGAGAAAGAAAATATTTTTTGGAATAAATTGTGTGCCAAGAAACCAAACAAAAAAGTAGAAAGTAGAAAATAAATTCTAATATTTGTTTTGAGAAATTATACACTGGGAAAAAGAAGAAGAAAAGGAAAAAAGTGGTAATATGGTCATGATAAAAAAAGTGTCAATTTCATGTTGGATTTTTTGTTACAACAAATGTTCTTATTCAAGTCGAATAGACTAGAATATTTGACAGAAATCGAACCTACAAAATAATTTGGGGACTACCACGACACTCTCAATTGGCTGGAGAGTATGTATATAGTGGACAGCAAAAATCTAGGTACACCAATAAGTGTAAGAACACATGGTGCCCACAGCATTGTTCTACCATTACCATGCTTAAGCGTTTCCTGAGATCGATCGAGCTCTTCATTTCTTTTTCGACCATCCGAACTAGTAAAAATGATACATTTTAATTCGTCTTAAGAAACCACATTATTGCAAAACTAATCTGTCATGCTTGAAGGAAGAAAAATAAAGGGTTCTATCCAAAGAATATCCGTGAAATAGTTAAGCATGGTCTCGGTGGTACAATATAGTGGGCATGTGGGCCGTTTAGAATTTATTGAAGAAATAATGAATAAGAAAGAGTATTTAAACATTCTGAAAAACAAATTTACCTAAAGTTCGGGATAGTAGTGAAGTGATTAGTACTTCCAACAATGAACTTAATCATAATGCTGCTACTTTGAAAATGTGATTTGCCTACCAAAGTCCCCACAGGCTTAATACACAAAATTCCAATATGAATCCAAGAGGGTATTTAGGAAATCATTTGGAATAATGTTTACGTAGTCGCTAAAGCTGAAAGTCATTCGGAAAACTTGGTCATCAATGCATGGCGGCAAATATCAACAGAGCAAGCTAAGCAAATTGGGTTAAATGGAGTGATTGACGTTAAGTGATATCCGACTAAATATTGGGTATTACATTTTAATATATTGGAACTTTGGATTTTAAATTTACTCTGAGTTCTTCTTAGGTGTACCTACACATTTGCGATGCAAAATATGGAGTCATCAGAACGTCTTCCCTATTTTTCTTATGGTTTGTGAAAAACAGTAAAAATTTCTTTGTTTTTTTTTTTAATAAAATAGAAATAAATTAATAAAATAAATATAAATAACATCAATTCTTTTTACAAATTCTTACTTAAAATTTATTAAGTTTTTAAAATATACTGAGGAACTAGACTTTTGCTGTTCACTGTATTTCTGTGTGAACATAGTACTCTTTAACTTAATTTTCTCAATCCGTTCACCGTATTTCAGGTTCTCCAACGTCAAAAAGGGAGTAAAACTGGATATAACTAAAAGTTAATCCAGTGGAAGGATTAAACTGTTGTGCGAATCGTGCAGGTTGAGGACTCCTAAATAATCCAGTTGATTACGGAACCCCTTAAAAAATAGGTAGCATTAAAGAGGAAATATATCCAGTTGGGCTTTGCGATGATCGACCAAACTCTATCGAAAAAGAAAATCATCAAATGTTAATGCGAATATAACTTTCCGATCGCTTGGAATATTTGTTCTGTAATGTCAGTTCCAGAAGCACGACTTCCGATAGTGGAGGCAGCATATCAGCAAAGGCCATTGTTGACCAACCAACGAAGGCGGTTGTAAAGTTAACAACGAGGATCTCCACAACTAGAACATTTGCTTCTTAACAACAACAACAACAATTATTGATGATGTATAAGAATAAGTACAACTTGAAGACTAATCCACTTTATTACTTAAAGGATTCAGTGTAGATAGGTAGGTAAGTAAATATGTAGATGTGGCTATCCACCGGAGGAGCTTGAATAGACACATTGTTTATGTTCAATTAAGAAGTTGCCAATTCAAACACATAAATTTGAACTGTTTTATTAATTTGTTAATTTTTATCCCTCAAGCACTTGTAACTTGAAGGTAAAGTCGCACAATAATAAAAGACAATATTTTTATTACTGAACACCATGTTAATTTTTTTTATTTAACTATTTATACTACTTTAATTAACAATAATGCTAAATCAACAAAATAATTTTAATGTAACATATTATTCTCATTGCTAAAAATTCATTAAATTAACCAATCAAAACGTTTTTAAATAAAATTATTTTTATTGCAATTTGATACATAAGCTGATACTAATAATAACATGGGTATTCCCCATGTGAAGACCATTATCATCATATATATTATTTCTAAAGCTCTTTTTTTTGTAGGTTGCAAATATCTCCCATACCACCGCATAAATTTAATGAATGATATCTCATTTTAAAGCTTACATCTGACACTAATGACGAAAAATAATTCGAAATTGAAAAATTAATATTTTCATTGATAAAAATTATATTTTATATAGAACTGCATGATAATACTGTTGTCATTATGATTATATGTTTTTGTTCCAGTGTGGTAATACAGGGTCGGTTAATAGTAATGCAGTTCTACATAATATAGTATGTATTAAAATCCATTCTGGCAATACTGCTATTTACTATAATGACGTTTATTACTAAGTCAGTTATATATAATATGCATATTAAGTTGTAAAAAGCTGTTTTGGCAATACTTTGCAGTAGTTGTTAGATCAAGTGCGATATTTCAATATATATATATATTGTTACGAAAATGGAAATGGTGTTGTTAAAATAATAAGCAAAAGCTCCAAAAACAACATAATGGACTTGATCACACATAAAATGATAAACAAAAGTTCCAAAAACAAAACAATGTAGTTGTTCACGTGATCAACGAATGAGTAAGCACATAGCAACAAAAACAACAGGGCTTGCTTACAAGATCGATGAATAAACAAAAATATAGCAACAACGTCCGTGTATAAGAAATATAGCAGAAAGACAAACAACCAAAACAACAACAACTCTGCCTGGACGAAAGTAAATAAGATACACGAACAACAAAAATGGAAACAAGTTGTTTACATTTTTGGATTGTTCCCGAAGGTCGTCATCATCCTTCAAGGGCATTCATCGCACTGTTGATCGAGTGATATAAAAGGCAAGATAAAGCGAGCAACGACAACGATAAGGCGAAGAGCGACAGGTAGATTTAAGACTGGCAGCTTCCATAACAATTACGGCAAAAACACCTTGGAAGTAACTCTACCACAAATTTTTAATATGTTACCAATAGAACTTGTAAATATTCAGAACAAACTAAAAAGAAAAAAACTTTTGAAAAACTTTTTCTTAAGCACGCAAGGTTAACTAATGTTTCCACATTCCTATTTCACTTTTTTTTGTTTTGTATAACTTTTATTTTATTTTTTCCCCCCATTTAGTTAAATTTTAATATTTACTTTTTAATTTTACATATTTATAAATATTATTTGAATGGCAAAGCTTATTTATTTTAATACTTCTGCAAACAAGCTATAATGCTTCGCGGAAATAGTAATTAATTTATAATTAAAGTGATAATAATTCATTTATATTAGAATATACATAAAGTATCGTAGGAATAGCGAAATTAAAAAGAAATTAAAAAAAAATTATAATAAATAAAATAAATAAAAAAATAAAAAAAAAAAAAAAATGATTCAGTTAGAATTCAGTCAGCCGTGTATGAAGACACGTGTTTCTCGGAGATCGAGTTAAGTTAGTCGTGTGACGACGTCGCGTTGAATTGAGTGAGAATTCAACCAGTGGTGTGAAGATACGAGATCGATAATTCAGTCAGACTGGTGTGCAGACAAGTTGCGTGAAGGAAACAGTTGTTAGTGTGGTGCTTACAAAAAAGGTTGTGAGCAAAGAAGAATAACTAACAAACGCTATTGTTGCTTATAAAAAGGGTTATAAGCAGAGAAATATCACGAACAAGCACATACTGTGGAAGTTATCATTGTATACGTGGAACAAGTTCGAACAGTGGCACAAAAGTTGTGCAGATAATAAAGAATTTATTCAAAAATAAACACATATTTATTTTTATTTTATTTGCAATCTACGAATTCATATTTTTAACGTTTTTAAAAGGTAAAAACGTAACAATATATATATATATATATTTTTAATTATTTTTCCATAAATATTACAAGGTATATACATTAAATTAAAGGTATTCAAATAGTTTAACTAATAAAATAAAAATATTTCACTAGCTCTGCCAAATTCTTAAAAAAATATGTAAAATAAAGGTCTGGAAAAATAATAGGGACACTTAAGTTTTTCAATATATTCTTATATTTTTAATTATTTTTCTATAAATATTACATGGTACATACATTAAATTAAATGTATTCAAATAGTTTAACTAATAAAATAAAAATATTTCACTAGCTCTGCCAAATTCTTAAAAAAAATGTAAAATAAAGGCCTGGAAAATTTATAGGGACACTTAAGTCTTTCAATATATTCTTATATTTTTAATTATTTTTCCATAAATACTACTAGGTATATACATTAAATTAAAGGTATTCAAATAGTTTAACTAATACAATAAAAATATTTCACTAGCTCTGCCAAATTCTTAAAAAATATGTAAAATAAAGGTCTGGAAAAATAATAGGGACACTTAAGTTTTTCAATATATTCTTATATTTTTAATTATTTTTCCATAAATATTACAAGGTATATACATTAAATTAAATGTATTCAAATAGTTTAACTAATAAAATAAAAATATTTCACTAGCTCCGCCAAATTCTTAAAAAAAATGTAAAATAAAGGCCTGGAAAATTTATAGGGACACTTAAGTCTTTCAATATATTCTTATATTTTTAATTATTTTTCCATATATATTACAAGGTATATACATTAAATTAAAGGTATTCAAATAGTTTAACTAATAAAATAAAAATATTTCACTAGCTCTGCCAAATTCTTAAAAAAAAATGTAAAGTAAAGGCCTGGAAAAATAATAGGGACTCTTAAATTTTTCAATATACTCTTATATTTTTAATTATTTTTCTATAAATATTACAAGGTATATACATTAAATTAAAGGTTTTCAAATAGTTCAACTAATAAAATAAAAATATTTCACTAGCTCTGCCAAATTCTTAAATAAAATGTAAAATATAGGCCTGGAAAAATAATAGGGACACTTAAGTTTTTCAATATATTCTTATATTTTTAATTATTTTTCCATATATATTACAAGGTATATACATTAAATTAAAGGTATTCAAATAGTTTAACTAATAACATAAAAATATTTCACTAGCTCTGCCAAATTCTTAAAAAAAATTTAAAATAAAGGCCTGGAAAAATAATAGGGACACTTAAGTTTTTCAATATATTCTTATATTTTTAATCATTTTTCCATAAATATTACAAAGTATATACATTAAATTAAATGTATTCAAATAGTTTAACTAATAAAATAAAAATATTTGACTTGCTCTGCCAAATTCTTAAAAAAAAAAATGTAAAATAAAGGCCTGGAAAAATAATAGGGACACTTAAGTTTTTCAATGTATTCTTATATTTTTAATTATTTTTCCATAAATATTACAAGGTATATACATTAAATTAAAGGTATTCAAATAGTTTAACTAATAAAATAAAAATATTTCACTAGCTCTTCCAAATTCTTAAAAAAATGTAAAATAAATTCCTGGAAAAATAATAGGGACACTTAAGTTTTTCAATATATTCTTATATTTTTAATCATTTTTCCATAAATATTACAAAGTATATACATTAAATTAAATGTATTCAAATAGTTTAACTAATAAAATAAAAATATTTGACTTGCTCTGCCAAATTCATAAAAAAAAAAATGTAAAATAAAGGCCTGGAAAAATAATAGGGACACTTAAGTTTTTCAATGTATTCTTATATTTTTAATTATTTTTCCATATATATTACAAGGTATATACATTAAATTAAAGGTATTCAAATAGTTTAACTAATAAAATAAAAATATTTCACTAGCTCTGCTAAATTCTTAAAAAAATTTAAATTAAAGGCCTTGAAAAATAATAGGGACACTTAAGTTTTTCAATATATTCTTATATTTTTAATTATTTTTCCATAAATATTACAAGGTATATGCATTAAATTAAAGGTATTGAAATAGTTTAACTAATAAAATAAAAATATTTCACTAGCTCTGCCAAATTCTTAAAAAAAATATAAATTAAAGGCCTGGAAAAATAATAGGGACACTTAAGTTTTTTAATATATTCTTATATTTTTAATTATTTTTCCATAAATATTACAAGGTATATACATTAAATAAAAGGTATTCAAATAGTTTAACTAATAAAATAAAAATATTTCACTAGCTCTGCCAAATTCTTAAAAAAAATGTAAAATAAAGGCCTGGAAAAATAATAGGGACACTTAAATTTTTCAATATATTCTTATATTTTTAATTATTTTTCCATAAATATTACAAGGTTTATACATTAAATTAAAGGTTTTCAAATAGTTCAACTAATAAAATAAAAAAAAATTCACTAGCTCTGCCAAATTCTTAAATAAAATGTAAAATATAGGCCTGGAAAAATAATAGGGACACTTAAGTTTTTCAATATATTCTTATATTTTTAATTATTTTTCCATATATATTACAAGGTATATACATTAAATTAAAGGTATTCAAATAGTTTAACTAATAAAATAAAAATATTTCACTAGATCTGCCAAATTCTTAAAAAAAATTTAAAATAAAGGCCTGGAAAAATAATAGGGACACTTAAGTTTTTCAATATATTCTTATATTTTTAATCATTTTTCCATAAATATTACAAAGTATATACATTAAATTAAATGTATTCAAATAGTTTAACTAATAAAATAAAAATATTTGACTTGCTCTGCCAAATTCTTAAAAAAAATGTAAATTAAAGGCCTGGAAAAATAATAGGGACACTTAAGTTTTTCAATATATTCTTATAATTTTAATTATTTTTCCATAAATATTACAAAGTATATACATTAAATTAAATGTATTCAAATAGTTTAACTAATAAAATAAAAATATTTCACTAGCTCTGCCAAATTCTTAAAAAAAATTTAAATTTAAGGCCTGGAAAAATAATAGGGACACTTAATTTTTTTAATATATTCTTATATTTTTAATTATTTTTCCATAAATATTACAAGGTATATACATTAAATAAAAGGTATTCAAATAGTTTAACTAATAAAATAAAAATATTTCATTAGCTCTGCCAAATTCTTAAAAAAAATGTAAAATAAAGGCCTGGAAAAATAATAGGGACACTTAAGTTTTTCAATGTATTCTTATATTTTTAATTATTTTTCCATATATATTACAAGGTATATACATTAAATTAAAGGTATTCAAATAATTTAACTAATAAAATAAAAATATTTCACTAGCTCTGCTAAATTCTTAAAAAAAATTTAAATTAAAGGCCTTGAAAAATAATATTGAAAATTAAGTTTTTCAATATATTCTTATATTTTTAATTATTTTTCCATAAATATTACAAGGTATATGCATTAAATTAAAGGTATTGAAATAGTTTAACTAATAAAATAAAAATATTTCACTAGCTCTGCCAAATTTTTAAAAAAAATTTAAATTAAAAGCCTGGAAAAATAATAGGGACACTTAAGTTTTTTAATATATTCTTATATTTTTAATTATTTTTCCATAAATATTACAAGGTTTATACATTAAATTAAAGGTATTCAAATAGTTCAACTAATAAAATAAAAAAAAATTCACTAGCTCTGCCAAATTCTTAAATAAAATGTAAAATATAGGCCTGGAAAAATAATAGGGACACTTAAGTTTTTCAATATATTCTTATATTTTTAATTATTTTTCCATATATATTACAAGGTATATACATTAAATTAAAGGTATTCAAATAGTTTAACTAATAAAATAAAAATATTTCACTAGCTCTGCCAAATTCTTAAAAAAAATTTAAAATAAAGGCCTGGAAAAATAATAGGGACACTTAAGTTTTTCAATATATTCTTATATTTTTAATTATTTTTCCATAAATATTACAAGGTATATACATTAAATTAAATGTATTCAAATAGTTTAACTAATAAAATAAAAACATTTCACTAGCTCTGCCAAATTCTTAAAAAAAATGTAAAATAAAGGTCTGGAAAAATAATAGGGACACATAAGTTTTTCAATATATTCTTATATTTTTAATCATTTTTCCATAAATATTACAAGGTATATACATTAAATTAAAGGTATTCAAATAGTTTAACTAATAAAATAAAAATATTTCACTAGCTATGCCAAATTCTTAAAAAAAAATGTAAATTGAAGGCCTGGAAAAATAATAGGGACACTTAAGTTTTTCAATATATTCTTATATTTTTAATCATTTTTCCATAAATATTACAAGGTATATACATTAAATTAAATGTATTCAAATAGTTTAACTAATAAAATAAAAATATTTGACTAGCTCTTCCAAATTCTTAAAAAAATGTAAAATAAAGGCCTGGAAAAATAATAGGGACACTTAAGTTTTTCAATATATTCTTATATTTTTAATTATTTTTCCATAAATATTACAAGGTATATATATTAAATTAAAGGTATTCAAATAGTTTAACTAATAAAATAAAAATACTTCACTAGCCTGCCAAATTCTTAAAAAAAAATTTAAATTAAAGGCCTTGAAAAATAATAGGGACACTTAAGTTTTTTAATATATTCTTATATTTTTAATTATTTTTCCATAAATATTACAAGGTATATACATTAAATAAAAGGTATTCAAATAGTTCAACTAATAAAATAAAAATATTTCACTAGCCCTGCCAAATTCTTAAAAAAAATGTAAATTAAAGGCCTGGAAAAATAATAGGGACACTTAAGTTTTTCAATATATTCTTTTATTTTTAATTATTTTTCCATAAATATTACAAAGTATATACATTAAAGTAAATGTATTCAAATAGTTTAACTAATAAAATAAAAATATTTCACTAGCTCTGCCAAATTCTTAAAAAAAATTTAAAATAAAGGCCTGGAAAATAAAAAGGGACACTTAAGTTTTTCAATATACTCTTATATTTTTAATTATTTTTCCATAAATATTACAAGGTATATACATTAAATTAAATGTATTCAAATAGTTTAACTAATAAAATTAAACTATTTCACTAGCTCTGCCAAATTCTTAAAAAAATGTAAAATAAAGGCCTGGAAAAATAATAGGGACACTTAAATTTTTCAATATATTCTTATATTTTTAATTATTTTTCCATAAATATTACAAGGTATATACATTAAATTAAAGGTATTCAAATAGTTCAACTAATAAAATAAAAATATTTCACTAGCTCTGCCAAATTCTTAAATAAAATGTAAAATATAGGCCTGGAAAAATAATAGGGTCACTTAAGTTTTTCAATATATTCTTATATTTTTAATTATTTTGATAAATTTTACAAGGTATATACATTAAATTAAATGTATTCAAATAGTTCAACTAATAAAATAAAAATATTTCACTAGCTCTGCTAAATTCTTAAAAAAAAATTTAAAATAAAGGCCTGGAAAAATAATAGGGACACTTAAATTTTTCAATATATTCTTATATTTTTAATTATTTTTCCATAAATATTACAAGGTATATACATTAAATTAAATGTATATAATATGATTTTATTTTTCTTCGGGAGCTAACACCAATCAAATAAACGAAATTGAGTTTCTCTGTAATCAAAGTATATTTTGTACATTTTATTATTGTTAAAATTAAAAACTATTTACATTTTTTTAAATTATTTTAATAATTACCTGTAATCAAAGAAACGACATTTAAAGTTTATTATTTCGGTATTAATTCTTTTCCGATATAGAAACTTTTGTCTATTTCTTTTTAACAAAATGTTTTAACAAATGAAAATCTGTTTCTTCTATGCCTTATAAATCAAAATTCAAACTGTTATAATATTTTAACAAATGACAATCTATTTCTTCTATGCTTTTTAAATCAAAATTCAAACTGTTATAAAACAGATATTTAAATAAATGAACTCATTTTCGTTATATCTCCCTCCCAGAGTAAGAAAAAAATTATATATTTTTTTCCAACTGAACATTTTTCATTCAATGTGGGTAACCGGAAATAATTTTGTAATATGGAAGAGATTTGATTGAGAATCTCTGTGTCCTACGTTTATTTTGTAGATTGAATTGGACAATTTCTCTATAATTTTGTACGGGCCAATTTTCAATTCATCCAACTTTTTCCGATTTAGCTTATTACCGTTTGCGACATAAACCATGTCTCCTACCTGGAATTCAAGATGTTTTCTATTTTGATCAAACAGTTGTTTGTTGTAGTTGTGGGATTTTATTGTATTCTGTAAAGCTCTTTCCCTGTTGTAAAACCAGTCTTCATATCTGCTTTTTTGTTTTAATTCATCGGGTAATATCGAGCTGTCTGTGCCTTCTAATAAATATTTTGGTGTAAATCCTGTAACTGTGTGTTCGGTTTCGTTGTATGACTGAACACACTCTTGCGCTATTGTCGTCCAAGCTCTTTTTTCCTCGTTTTCATTTATTCTGCATCTAATTTTGTTTACAAGTGTTTGGTTGAGTCTTTCATTTAAGCCATTCGAAAATGGTGCATCTACTGCAGTAAAAACTATTGAAATACCTTTATTTGATAAAAAGTTTTTAAATTCTTTCGAATTCAATCCGGGGTATTGATCTGATAGAACCATCCCAATTTTATGATTATCTTCCACTTTTTGAATAAGTTTTATAAAATCTTGTGCATTCTGTGTCTTCGACGTTAATATACATGCATATCTGGTAAAGTGATCCACAAGAAGATGGAGATATTTTTTAGTAGATCGTGAACCTCCGAATCCTCCAATTGTATCTATTGAAACAATTTCAAACGGTTTTTTAGCTGGACCTAAATGCGACAGTAGGCCTATTTTATCTCCACCTCTTGACTTATTCTTAATACATATTTCACAGTTTCTGCAAACTTTTTTAATATTATTAGTTAAATTTTCAGCTGTATAGAAGGGAGAAATCTTTTTTTGTATTTGATTCACTCCTATATGGCAAAAATGTTTATGAATTTTTTTTATAAAGTCTAAAGAGAATTCTTCAGATAGGACAATTTTCTCTTTTTTTCGGGATATTCTATAATAGAGTTTCCGTTTTAATATACATTTGTCCTTATTAGCTTGTAATTTTTCATTTTCCTTCTGATCAGCTAAAATTTCTTCTAATTTAATAAAATTTATTACCTTTAAAAAATCATCATTGTTTTCATGTGCTTCTAATACAGGGTTTCTGCTCAAACAATCCGCTTCTAAATTTTCTTTCCCGGGAGCATACTTTATAGTAAAATCATACTGTGAGAGATAATATGTTAAATCCCCTAATTCTTCATCTGTCCTGGCCTTTATATTCATATTTTCCAGTGGTTTGTGATCACTGACTACTGTAAATTTAGTACCCATGAGTCGATATTGCCAGTATTTAACAGCCTCTTTTATTGCTAGACACTCTAAATAGACAGCCTTTTTTCTCATCTGATTTTGGTTTAATTTTTTTGAAAAATATGCTACTGGTTTTTCCACACCATTTTCTTGTCTTTGCTTAAAAACTGCCGCTACACCTTTTAAACTGGCATCTGTATAAATAGTTATTGGTAAGTCTTTATCAAAAATTGCCAAGATGGGCTGTGAACAGAGTAATTTTTTTATGCTCTCGAAAGAGTCATTGCATTCTTTTGTCCAAACAAATTTGCTGCCTTTCCTTAACAGATTGTGTAGTGGATCTAATATAATTGAACTTTTTGGGATATATTTGTTATAGAAATTAATTTTCCCCAAAAACTGTCTAACGTTTTTCTGAGTTTTAGGAATTGGAAACATTTTTATTGCAATTAAGTTATCTTTCAAGGGACTTATTGAGTTATTTTTTATAATATGCCCTAAATACTTTACGGAGTCTGCTGCAAAGTTACACTTGGAGAGTTTTAGTCTGAATCCTTCTTCCATTATTGCTTTTAATAGTTTGTCTAGGTGTTCAATATGTTCTTCAAAGGTTTTGGAGAATATTAGGATGTCATCTATATAATTCACTGTAGAGTTTGAAAGATTATATTTTCTTATAATATTACTCAATATTCTCTGAAAAATTGCAGGTGACGTTTTTAACCCAAATGGGAGGCACGTCCATTGAAAATGGCCTTCTTGAGTTACAAAACCTGTTTTTTCTCTATCTTGAACTCTTAACGGAATGACCCAAAAAGCTGAGTTTATGTCCAGTGTTGAGAAAAATTTACAATTTCTTGTTTTATCCATTAGATCTTCAATTAATGGGAATGGCTGTGCCTGTGGAATAACAATCTTATTTAACTCCCTGAAGTCTATGCAGAGTCTAGTCTTTTTGTTATCTTCCCTTTTGAAAGCTAATGTCACTGGAGCTGCAAAGGGACCATAGGACTGTTCAATCAAATCATGTCTTAGCAGTTCTGATATTTGTTTCTCAATTTCAATTCTGTCTTCTATAGAACATCTGTAAGGCCTTTTACTGCAATATTTATCTATCTTTAGATCAATATGAGCTTCGTAGTCTCTTACTGTACCTGTATCATATTTATCTTTTGCAAAAATCGATTTATATTTGTCGATGAGTGA